>SZWC01019492.1:14357-26767 GCA_023375785.1 Penium margaritaceum | reverse complement strand
GCCGGCGGTGGTGGATGCAGAAGCATGAGTGCTAGCAAAGGTTGCAACGATGCCAGAAACAGTGGATGCAGCAGAAAAGGGCTGTAGTTTGAATTGAGACGGTTCAGCTACTGGTCAGCGATGTGGTCGGCAAAGGTGTCCTGATCACCATGTTCATGATGCAATCACTCTTTGGCCATGCGCTGATCAGTGAGTGCTTCCTGGAGTGCAGCACGCTTACGCTGCAATTCTGCTGACATTGCTCCTCGTCAACTTGCATAATGACAGTGATGTAACTATGCCAAGAAAAGTTTGGCAGATTTACCCCCACCCCAGTGGGCGTGGGAAAAGGGGGGTAGAAATGGATCAGCTCAAGGCAGTGCTGCAACGCAACGGACCCAAAAACACAGGCATGGCTATGAGAAGAGAGGGGACAGGGCTAAGGGAAAGGGGGCATGCTTGCCAGGCCTAACGAAAAAGAGAAAAGAGAGGAGAAAGAGCAGGTGCAGTTTCTATGCTGCAACCACGGTCACAATTGAGGCAACAGAGATGAGAAGGCATGCAGCACATACAAAGGCCACAACTGAGAGGGGGGAGACTGGTGCTAATTTGGAGACGAGGACAAGAACATGATTTCTGGTCGTTGATGCTAATGGAGTAGTCGAGGCCTGTGATGTGGATGTCTGGATGGAGGCCACTGGAATAGAGAGGGCAGTGGCTGCCATCGCTACTGCTGCTATTGTGTCTGTTGTAGGAGCAACCTGTATAAACACGTTGAAGACAACAGTAGGAAGAAGACCCTGAAAAACTAGAACCTTCGTGTATGTCTCAAT
Source organism: Penium margaritaceum (assembly GCA_023375785.1). Taxonomy (NCBI): domain Eukaryota; kingdom Viridiplantae; phylum Streptophyta; class Zygnematophyceae; order Desmidiales; family Peniaceae; genus Penium; species Penium margaritaceum. Next base: position 25,955 of record SZWC01019492.1, on the reverse strand, counting down.
GGTTGTACCAGCGGTAGTGATGGTGTATACACGAGCAGCACAAACAGTTACAGCAATGTGGAGGCAATAGCGATGCTGGAAACCAGCGTTGCCTCTACAACATAGATGATGTCAGAGGGAGATGGCGAAAGAGAGTCAAATTTAGATGCAGTTAGTGAAGGAGAATGGCGTCGGGAGTGCAACCTACACGTTGTCGGAGGAGTTGCTTGTGCCGCCCGTCCACAGCCTAAACGCTGACTCTGGTGACCCGTCCTATGGGCAACTGGTGAGCTTACAAGGAATTGACCATGTCGTGGATCTCGTGGAGGTCCCTTGGCCGGTGTGTTCTCTGGTGTCGATGAGTTGTCAGATGCCAAATGGAAGCACCTTGCGTACTCTGCAGTGTCTTCCTACTTGTAGTACTCAATTGGATCGTAATCTTTGCCGGGATGGTAGCCAGGGTTGCAGCGTTGAACACACGACCACTGCTCGCTCTCTGCTTTGGCCTCGTAGCATGCAACTTCATCTTCAATGTGGTCGTGCTCACATCTGGCTGTGAGAGACATGGGAATGGACTCCGACTCCGGCGGAGAAGCGCGAGTGATGGCTATCAAGCTACCCTGCGGGGCAGCTATTCCCCTACTGTGAAGAAGCTCCTGCTATGGCTATGGATGTGGCTAGGGGTGTAGATGCTCCTAGAGAAAGCGGATGATTGTTGCAATCACGAGGTAACAACGGCTGACATAATGCGGGTCCAGACCTGCCAAGCAAGATGAGTGCTGCTACTGCTGCGGTAGATGAGTGAAGATGCACGTTGGAGTAGTGAGTGGCAGCTGCAACCATGACGTGGCAGTGACTTCTACAGTGACAGTGCAGGTGAAGTCTCGCTGAAGGTTTAGAGCATTGCTGCTGATGCGAAATGCGAGGTGCTGATGCACGTTGGTGTTGCGGGTGGCAGCTGTTGCCACGAGGTAGCGGCAACCGTTACAGTGATAGTACGGGTGTAGACACGCAGATTACTTAGAGTACCGCTGCTGCTGCAAACAATGGGTCAAGATGCATGTCGGAGTTGCAGGTGACGGCTGCTACCACGTGGCAACAGTAATTTCCACTCTGATATTGTGGGTGTGGACCTTCTGGTCGCTTTGAGTGCTTCTGCTGCTGCTGCTGCTGCTGCTGCTGCTGCTGCTGCTGTGGACAATGAGCGTAGATGCACGTCAAAGTAGTGAGAAATAGAGGAGTCACGAGGAAACAGTGAAAGCAGTGGCGACAATACGGGTGCAGGTTTGCTGATTGTAGGTAGCTTACGCTGCTAGGATGAACAAGCAAGCAAGCAAGTAGAACAAACGGTGCGACTCCATGGATCGGGTCAAGCTCACTTTCACATAGAAACACCAGGAAACAAGAAGTAAATGAGTAAGGAGCGAGTGAAGTGATAAGTGCCAGTTGACCAGGCCACCGACGTGAGGCTCTCCGCGTGGGGCCCGGATGCCACCCATGGATCAAACCCAACCCTGGAGCAGACGATCTCCAGGTAGTTTCTCACACACTGGTATCAAGCACACGTATGGTCCCAAGGGATCAGCAACCTGGCTTACTCAGCTAATACATGCATATGAGAGAAATTCAAACCACATCGACCATGAGCGTATGTGGTGCATGCACTCCTATGAATGTGTGCCCCATGTTTAGAATATAGAAGAATAAATGGATGAGTACAACCCAGTCCTCCATAAAATTGATGTCGGGGGTGTGGCCACCACTTGAGAACTTGATGGTGGAGCTGCCACCGTGCGGTCCATTATGCGTCACGGTGTTGTACCTGAGAGCTTTAATCCAAATCAATCATCTGCAGTGATGATGTGTGTGAGTAGAGTCAAGAGGTCACTTGCGTGTGTTGTACCCATGACCAACACTTTCCCATGACCCACAGACAAACAACCCACACACACACACAAGGGCAGATACAAGTCACGGAACACCATGACTCACAAGACCCACATCAACAGGGACATCATGAGAACGCAGTAGACCAATAGCATGCACAGCCGCTTTGAACATGCCACTGCTGAGAGCTTTGGTAAGAAAGTCTGCACGCTGCTGACGAGTTTCGATCCAGACAACCTGAACCTCTTCAGCAGCAATGCGCTCCTGTACAAAGTGATTCTCAAACATGATGAGCTTGGTGCGGGAGTGATGCATGACATTTTGCTCAATGATTGTCTTTGCACTCTAGTTGTTGCAGAACATGGTGATGTAGCGGATGGGAGCACGCAATAATTGTAGTAGTCGAGACAGCCAAACACTCTCACACATATCTACACCAAGCGCCATGTTCTCTGCCTCACTAGAACTCCGCGCAACAAATCCCTGTTTCCCACTCTTCCAAGAGATGGCAGTCCCACCAACAAGAAAGATGTAATCGATACGAATGCAAGCATCAGTTTCATGTACCCAATCAGTGTTTGCATATCTTTCAACAACCACGGAGGGCTGGATGCGATAGCACAACCCCACATACACAGTGGACAATGAGAAGTGGACAACACACTGCCGCCTCAAGGTGTTCTTGGCGAGTCTGTTGGGAGATCTGGACCAAGAAGTTGACCGAGAAGGCCACATCTTCTCGGGTGGTGGTCGCAAGATACATGAGACAGCCGACCACACTGAGGTAGTTGGTGATATCGACAGTCTCCCCTAGTTGTGTTCGGTGAAGGGACTTCAGCAGGCGCTGGCCGGCTGGAGTCATCAGTGTGGAGACAGTGGGGGTGTCAGCCAATAAGGAGACAAAGTGCTCTCCTAGGACGTAGATAAATGTAGCCTAGTGCACGTACAAGGTGCGACGCTGACGGTCACGCTCAAGTTCCATGCCAAGGAATAATCATAGAAGGCCCAGACCCTTCATCTTGTATGCGGACTGCAGTAGGTTCCTCACTGATTGGAGAGTTGTGGGACTGGGAGAGACAATGAACAGGTCATCAACGTGGACTAGAATGGCCACGAGTGGCTCTGAGGGTGGACTCAAGAAGAATCCAGGGTCCACAATTCTGCGTCTATAGCCACCTCTCTCAAGATTTGAGGAGATCTTGATGTTTCAGCAACACGGTGACTGCATGAGCCCATACAGGGCCTTACGCAGCCGCTTGACCTTGTTTGCTGCATCTGTAAATCCTAGTGGCTAGACCATGTAGATCTCTTTGTCAAGTTGACCATGAAGAAATGCATTGTTGACATTCATCTGTTCCAGTCACGAGTCGTGTTGGGCAACAAGACTCAGGAGCGCGGGCAGTGGCCAACCGCCTGATCGGGGCGAAGGTCTCGTCAAAGTGAACCCCAAGGATCTGAGAGAAATCTTTGGTTGTGAGGCGAGCCTTGTACCGGTTGACTTTGCTATCACCCTTCAGTTTTTTCCGTAGGACATAGCAAGCAAAGACCGCCTTGCGGCCTCCAGGGAGATCCACAAGCTTAAAGATACCATGCTCCTTGAGGGCAGTCAACTCCTCCTGCATGGAACTTTCCATAGGTTAGCATCAGCTGCTTCATGAGCCTGTCAAACAGTGGTAGGCTTGGGAGGGAGGGTAGGAAGACCAGAGGCTATGAAGCATGCGGTAAAATAACCAGCAACAGAGGAATCAAGGGTGATGTGGAAGACATGAGCCACGAGAGCGTAATCCAGTGCCGAGTTTGGATGGACAGCACTGGTAGCAAGGCCAAGTGTATTAAGACTAGTGGGTGTGACAAAGGGTCGAGCAGTGTAGGACATCATGCTGGAGCATGTTGCCCGCACAGAGGGTTGAGAGACCTCAGAGGGGCCGAGTGCATCAGGGCCAGTGGGTGTGATAGAGAGTCTAGCAGTGGAGGACGATGCACGGGAGCGTAAGCGCCGCTGAGAGGGTTGTAAGGCTTGAGATGAGGAGTGCTGAGAGAGAGAGAGCACGAAGTCTTCCCCCATGTGTATATGGATCAGAACTAAGAGGAGGGACCTGTGGTGATGGTTCAAAGGTGTCCACCACAGCAGGCGTCTCTAGAACAGGCTCATGGGGTGAGCTGGGAGTGGAGTGCACAGGGGACTGTGTTGGGGCACCAAAGGGTCATGACTCAGAGGGCACATGAGATGCAAGGATTGGTGAGGACTCAGAGGATGAGGCGGTCAGTGAGCTGGACGGTGAGGACAGGGAGTCACTGGCAGTGGAAGGGAAAAACAACAATGGACCACTAGGAGGAGCCGTGCCGTGACTCCCCAAGATTGGAGGGTAGGACAGACACACCCCTCAAGCCAATGGAGCGTGGAGAGAGAGGAGGGTGGTGGAATGCTGGATAGGTCACAAGGAAAGATATCCTTGAAGAAGAGGGAGTTGCGCGACTTGATGATACGAGACTGGTCAATGTCCCAGAAATGCCAAGCCTTCGACATGGCCGAGACACGGGCGCAGGGGCTAAGCTTCCCATGTCGAAAGTTTTGCGAGAGCCAGACATCAGCGACACAAATCAGATGCGAGCAAGACGCAAGTCCACGGGACGGCTGTACCATCACTTAAAGGGGGTGACGTGACAAGGAAGAGGGCCATGTGGAATACGGTTCCAAATCAAGGTCATGTAGGATATGGCCTCAAAAAGGAAAGGAGGAAGGGAAGAGGCACCGAGGAGAGTACGGAAACCATCGGTGAGGGTATGGTTCCAGCGTTTGGAGATGCCATTTTTTGGGATTTGTAGGGAGCAAACTGCTTCATACACATCCCTTGAGAGGGAAAGAAGCGGTTAGTAGGTCCCATGAACTCTTCGTTATGGTTACAAAGAAAGACTTTCAAGCAACGACCACAGGCTAGCTCGGTTTTGGGAAGCCAGAACTTAAGAGTGGAGCAGACGTCACTGTTTTGGCGGAGGGCAAAGACCTAGTGCATACGAGAGAAGTCACCTGTGAGATAGAAGACGTAGCAACTAACCCTCCTGGTGCATTGTGGGCAAGGGGTCCCATGACGTTAACATGCAAGAGGTCAAGGGGGTACGACGTGTGGCACTTAGAGGTGGAGAAAGGGGACTGGTGCATTTTTCAGTAGCTGCAGTCAAGAAACTCAGCGGAGCAAGGATCGGGGAAGGTCGAAGCGTCAAGAATGTGAGCGGGCCGGTCATGTAGCAAGCTGTCAACAAAAAAACTTTACGACTGCCCATGCTCAATCCGAGGGACATCAAGTGGGAAACATCCCTGAACATGACCTCAAGACGACCCATGAAGTCCCTCGTCCACAGCACATGCAAGTGTTCCCACAAATGAATGCACAATATCACCTCCCTAATCACGGAGGTGTTGCTGATGGACGGCCTGAGAGAGAGCAGAATCCAGTTGGCAATCGTCGTCAGGCGATGCGGGGATGATGANCATGATGTTAGCATGCAAGAGGTCAAGGGGGTACGACGTGTGGCACTTAGAGGTGGAGAAAGGGGACTGGTGCATTTTTCAGTAGCTGCAGTCAAGAAACTCAGCGGAGCAAGGATCGGGGAAGGTCGAAGCGTCAAGAATGTGAGCGGGCTGGTCACGTAGCAAGCTGTCAACGAAAAAAACTGTACGACTGCCCATGCTCAATCCGAGGGACATCAAGTGGGAAACATCCCTGAACATGACCTCACGACGACCCATGAAGTCCCTCGTCCACATCACATGCAAGTGTCCCCACAAATGAATGTACAATATCACCTCCCTAATCACGGAGGTGTTGCTGATGAATGGCCTGAGAGAGAGCAGAATCCAGTTGGCAATTGTCGTCAAGCGATTCAGGGATGATGACGATGCCTGAAGAGGGGCGCCAAAAGGGGTAGGTGGACGATAGCAAGGATAGAGGAGAGTAGGACCTGGAGGGGGGCCCGTAGCAGACAGTGCCGCTGAACCTTGGAGGTCATCCCCAAGGATAAGGTGGCGGTGGTGAAGCCATGGTGATACTGTAGGCTGTGGCAGGTGGAGAGGAAGATGCGGTGCAGCTGGGGGGTCCAGCTGAGGTGAAGGCGCGAGAAACACCACTACCACCATCAGAGGAGCGAGGACAGTGAAAACACATTGCGGTTGCAAGGCGGGCATCATCAGGTGGTACAGGAAACTTGGGGGCGGCGTGGCCAGTGGCACCACTGTTCCAGCACGTAGCAGTGCTAGAGGATGATGAAGAAGAGGTAGATCTTTCAAAACCCCGGCCTTTACCGCGCCCTCCCATCCACCGCCGCCTGTGGCACCACCTCTGCCTTTGCCCTTACCACGACCCTCAGTCCCATCACCCCCTTGAGACACAAGGGAAGTAGCTATCGTGGTGGAGGTGGTGGAGGATGAGGCAGTGGCTGAGGCGGATAAGGAGGGATGTATAGTGGTGGCTGTTACAACTGCCGCGCGATGGATGCGCTTACTCTGTAGCGAGCTCCACCAATCAGTGAGGTGTTGGGAGGTGAACTTCCACAGTGTGCCGAGGCCTAGTGGTGCATCATCAGGAACAGGGAGAGCAGCCAGACGCTCAATCTAGGAGACTTTCACCTCTCGTAAGATGTCAGATAACTCGGGGAGCAGGCCGTTGACAATGGGATAATAGCATAAAGCTTTCCAGGCACTGCATTGCCCTGGTCGTGTTGTTGTGAGCAGCGTCATAACTGTGCCACTTGACCAGATACTTGGTCATTTTTCCACGGCGTTGATGTTGGAGGATATCTTCAATCACAAACTCCGTATCCTGGTCCACTTGCGCAGGAGGTGGAAGTGCGGCATCTCTGCCGGGGTAGTTTTGCCTGGGGTCCCGGTAGTGCTTGAACTTACTGTTTTGGAAGACAAGATGAATCATCATGCTGTCAAGAAGACATTGTCAAGCGACGAAAGGGGATTGTATTTGCTCAATCTCAAACTTTCCCAACCATCGGCATTTGAGCTTTGCAAAGTCATGTCCTTGGAGTTTGATGTTTGCTGAGTTTAGGAGGGCGCAGTGGCCAGCGTTGAACATGCCATTGCTACGATATTGTTCTACAGCTCTCTTCATAGCTTCTTGAGTATTTGTGAAGGTGTGTCGTGTTGCCTCCTAAACACTTGAGAAGTCCCTACGGTGGATCTTGACAACAGGGATGTTGCTCTGACTGTGCAATCCAGTCGGTGTGGCGGAATTTTTTTCGTAGACCACTTCAAAAGATGTTTTACTAGTTGCGGTGGAAGTGATGGAGTTGTACGCGAGTTCGGCAGTTGGTAGCTTAGCTGCCCAATTGGCGCCCTGCAGCTTGCATAATGTATAATGAAGCTGTTTGAGCGTCTGATTGGTTCGCTCCGTTTGCCCGTCGGTTCGAGGATGGAACAACGTTGATAACTAGATCTGACTGCCATAACGCATCTTCATTTCATGTAAAAAATGGCCAGTGAAGCAGTCGTCTTTGTCGCTGATGATGGTACATGACAGGCCGTACAGCCGTATGATCTAGTTTAGAAATAGCTATGTTGTTCCTTGTGGGGTAATGGTGGTTGTCGCCGGGATGAAGTGTGACATTTGAGAAAATCTTTCCACCATTATGAGGATGGCGTCGTAACCCTCGAGAGTGGCTTGTACCTCTGTCATGAAGTCCATGCTGATGTCAACCCACGGTTCCGTCGGAACAGGTAGGGGTTGGAGTAGACCGGGTGGCCCGGTGCGACGAGATTTTTTTCTTTGACAGGTGGTGCACGATTTGTAGGGGGCTGATACATTGGTCTGCATCTCTTCCCACCAGTAGTATGTTGCTAGCTTCTTGAGCATCTTTTCCTCGCCAAAATTTCCACCTTAGCCAGTGTGGTCGCATTCGTCCAACATCATTCTTCGCAGTTCCTCATTCGGTGGGATGAATACTTGGTGACTGAAGCGACGTTGCGAGTAGGGGTCATTGAACCAGAGCTTGTTCTTGTCGTACCTGTAGAACTCCTCGTAATCCTTTGCAAACAGCCTTGCGAGGTACACGTCTCATTTGATGAGCAATGTGTTGATCTCGGCCTTCAAATCTGGTCGCGGGCTTAGAGCATCCGCGGGATTAGTTGTTCCAGGCCAGTACTTGATGTCGTAGTCAAAGTTAGACTCAAGGAACTCTGTCCATCGATTTTTTTGACGGCTTAGATTTGGTAGTCTTGAGATGTTTCAGGGTGTGATGGTCAATGCAGATGACACATTGTCGGTATTCCATGGAGCGCCGCCATGTCTTGAACGCGTGCACAACTGCAAGCATTTCTTTATGGTGAATTGCATAGTTGAGTTCCGGTCCGCACAATTTTTGTGACATATACGCGGCCGGTTGTTCTCCACTGTCATTGTCCTGGAGGAGAACAGCTCCGATGGCTCAATCGGACGCATTTGTGGCCATGATGTAGTCCACCGTTGGATACGCCAATCACAAGGCTGGCACTAAGGTCAGAGCATTTCATGAAGAGTTTAATGCTTCTTGTCCTCGGTCTCTCTAATTCCACTTGGTAGTCTTTCGAGTGAGATCGGAGAGAGGTGCTGTTACTCGACTTTAGTCCTTTACAAATCGGCAGTAGAGGTTGAAGAATTCCAAAAACACTTGCACATCCCAAACATTTTTGGGCGTCGGCCAATCAATGAATACCTCCACCCGTTTCAGGTCCATGGTGATCTGTCCGCCGCCGATGATGTGGCCCATAAACTCAATCTAACATCAACCAAAGTCGTACTTCAAGATTTTTCTAAAAACAATCCTCGCTTTACAAACATTTGAGAACCTTTTGAAGATGTCCATTTTCCTCCTCTCAGGTACGGCTGTACACCTGCATGTCATTGAGGTACAACGGCGACAAAGTTGTCAAGGTATAGGCGGACTATGTTGCTCATCACTCCCATAACTTTTACACAGGCATTTGTCAGTCTGAATGGCATTAGCGTGAACTCAAAGTGCCCGTATCTGGTGCAGAATGCGTTCTTCTTGATGTCCTCATCAGATAGGCAGATCTGATGATAGCTGTTGCACGGTTGAATTTGTATATACTTCAGGCCCCACAGAGTTGGTGAAAATGAATCTCTACTTGCAGAAGAGAGAAGCGGTTCTTGATGGTAATGTTGTTCAACGGTCAATAGTCCATGCACATCTCCATTTTTTTGGTTTTTTTTTTTCACGAATAGTACAGGTGCGACATATGGTGATGTGGAAGGTCTGATAAACCTTTCATCAAACATTTCATCCAGCTTCTTCTTGGATTGGTCAGCTCATGATTTCTTATCCGATAGGTCCCCTTCATTGTCGGTCTGCTGTCCGCCTTCAGGTCAATCTGATGGTCGATGTTCCATTGCGGAGGTAGCTCTTGGGGCATTTTGTGGGGAAAACTCCTTCAAACTCCTTGACAAGGGTTGAAAACTCCTCAGGAACTGCTGAAAATGTTTCAATCGTCAAGGCGGACGTCATCGTCTCGACGGCTGTCATTTCTCCCAATTACCCTCCCTTCACGTGGGCTAGCAACACTTGAGCTCGATTTTTCAGGTACCTCTTAGCCACCTCCAGGGATAGCAGTTGGCATTTTGTGGCTGTCGTGCCTTCCTCTTCTGCTTCCACCTCTACTACTTGCAGGAACTGCCATTGCATCGTGGATTGCCCGGCCAGAGACAGATGTCGTTTTCAGCCAGTGATGCTGACGTAGACCGACTCACTGCTCCAGTCCACTGGTGGGGTTTTCCGGTACAGGTTTTCTTGCACGAGGATGACTTTATGTTTGCTCATGGGGGAAGTTTTTCAAGACCATTACGTTGTGCAGATCTCTGATTTGCAGTCGGAGTGGTTTCTGAAGTCGACGGATGTGCAGTCGTCCGTGGACGGGTTTTGTTCAAGCACTCCTCGTTTGGTCTGTAATCCTAGCTTATGAACCAGGTTGTTGCTTTCAAAGATGTGAGAAGCTCCTTCATCTAGTCATGGCGGAATCATTATGCAACTTTTACAACCCCTTGGTTGTACTTGTAGTAGTATCGCCGATTGGTAGTCCTCATAAACCTCGTCGAACTACCTCCCTTTTCGAACTTGGGAACCCTCGTCTAGGATGATGTGAGCCGCTCTCATGGACGATCGGTCGACGTAGAATCTTCCAACCGGACAGGAGTCTTTTTGTGTGCTCCTATCGTTTGTTGTTTCTTGAATCCTCATTTTTTCTTTTTGACTTCCCCCTTTTTTGGTTTGCTGATGCCATTTTCGATGGTCGCACGAGAGATGACCTGGATTTTTGCAAGTCAAGCAAAGCTGTTCATTGCGTTGATCGACGGTGTCAATCTCCATCAGAGACGAGACTTCCGTTGACAACGACTTCCCTCCGCCATGATGAAAATTGTGGCTTTGGAGTCGCCAACCATTGGATTCTCGTATCTGAGCGTTCTAGTCGGCACTGTCGATGCGAACGGGTGCTGCGATCATTCACGGTAGGTCATCTTGGATGCCAAAAAGTGCGATTTCTTGTCAAACATCATGCCTGATGCCATTTTTTAGTAGAAACACAGTTCATTGGGGGCGAGATTAGTATAAGTGATGATTTTACAAGAACGGCTGGTACGCCCCGTAACGTTAGACTGCCGACGCAAACGTTGAATTCTCCACCGTGCGTCAGAATTGTCATTTAGATTCTCAAAATGAGCATGAGTAGAACGTGCAAAGTTGCTCCATGTTTCCAGTGGCGTCAGAGAGTTGTGCCTGGTTGGGTTAATCTGCTTGAGAGGTAGCACACACCTGCAGTCGACGATGTGAGAGCAATCGCGTGAGCCGTTGATATGGCTCCTCTGGTCTTCCTCTGCTGTTGAATGGTCTTTAGATTAGACCACCAACTTCAAGCCTTGCCACATAAAAGCAAGGCCTCGAGTTGAAGTTCCTTCTTGTCATTGTTAACCTGAGCAGCGGTGTAGTACACCTCAAAACTCGTCAGCCAAATCGTGACTATCAGTCCCTTGGAGTTTGCGGGATATAATGGCTCCGGGATTCCCGGTCGACTATGGAGTTCACTCGGAAGTTGTTAACTTCTGTCAGTGAGCACTGCTTTGCACACACAGGAAATCCAAAGCTCCTCCATCAACACGTTGAGTTGTAGGAGTAGATGGGTATTCAGGTTCTCGAGTCCTGACAGCTTCTGGTACAGGTCTTTGTTGGTTTGCGCTTATCCACCAGTGCCTCCCATCGTGCTAGGTTTCAACCCGACGGGTAGCGGCGAAGGCAAAGGGTTCGCCGAGGCCTAGGGGTCTGAGGTATGGTTAATCAGGATCATTTTGTACAGCATTATGTGGGTGTATAATTCAGTATGATGATGTATGAAGGTTGCATGAAGTTTCTGACATGGAGTATTCCTATGCGGTGAGTGTTTGGGGGAGTGTATGTGGAGATGGGTGCTACATGTACACTGGTATATAATATTCATCTTCAAATGTGCAAGTTCATGTTAGAGGGAGGGGGTTCTATATGGTGAGTGTATGGGGGGAGTGTATGGGGAGATGGGTAATAAATTTGTATTAGTACATAATGTTGTGATTCAAATGTGTAAGTGAATAGGTGGGGTTGTATGTGGTGAGTGTATGGGGGGAGTGTATGTGGAGATGGGTACTAAGTGTACAATAGTGTATGATGCTGTGATTCACATGTGCAAGTGAATGGGGGGGGGGGGGG
>SZWC01019492.1:0-14085 GCA_023375785.1 Penium margaritaceum | reverse complement strand
TACACTAGTGTATAACTCCGTGATTTAGATGTGCAAGTGAATGTGGAGTGAGGGGGGGTGTATGTGGTGAGTGTATGGGAGGAGTGTATGTAGAGATGGGTGCTAAATGTACACTAGTGTATAATATTGTGATTCATATGTGCAAGTGAATTTGGGTGGGAGGGTTGTATGTGGTGAGTGTATGGGGGGTGCTCGTGAAGTAATGTGATTTCTTGGAAGGTACCTTTAAAGGTATGTGGAGTATGTCTATTTCCTGGAAACTCTTATACACTCACCACATACAATCCCCCCCCCTTCCCCTTTTCCCTTCCTCCCCCCTCCTCCCACATTCACTTGCACATGTGAATCACAACATCATACACTAGTGTACATTTAGCACCCATCTCCACATACACTCTCCCCATACACTCACCACATATGACCCCCCCCCCTCCCCGCACATTCACCTTCACATCTGAATCACAATGTTATACACTAGTGCACATTTAGCACNGACATACAAATGATTATGGGAGGGGAGGAAGGGAAGTCAAGGGGAGGGGGCATTCTATGTGGTGAGTGCATATGGGGAGTGTATGAGAAGATGGGTGCTAAATGAACACTATTGTAATATGCTATGATTCAGATATGCAAGTGCATGGGGAGGGGGAGGGTTAGGGGAGAGGGAGAGGGGAGTTTTATGTGATGAGTATATGGGGATACTAATGAAGTAATGTAGTTTCTTGGAAGGTGCCTTTCTATGTACGTGGGGTATGCGTATGGCATGGAAGTTTCCATCCGGTGTACGTGGGGAGATTGTGTTTCATGGAAGTTACCTTTCTATACAGTATACGATGTACACTGGAAAACAAGTGTTTTATTGGAGCGTGATTGGTCATAAATGAGGAGTATATCACGGGGTTGGCCTTCAAGATCGTCGATGTTGTGACATTTTTTGCGAGGATTATCGCTACTGTCTGGTTTTTCTAGAGTGTGTCCGTATTCACGCACTACTGATTCTCCATCACCAGAGTATCACCGGAGACTTCTACTCATCCCTCATTGCACTCGCTCAATTCATTGTTGTTGTCGTGAAGTCTGCAATCATCTGAATGGTGGAGTTGCACTGAAGACTCATGCGATGTTGTCACCAGGTAGTTAATGCATCGGTTGTACCTCTAGTGCCACTACGTTATGATACCAATTGTTACGCACAGCGGAATGTAGGTGGTTCACAGGGATGAGGTGTGGGACAAAAGACGCTTTTAGGATTTGGGACAAATGGATCATTTTTATCAAGAGATAAGTGTACTTCCATGCCAAGTGTCGAATGAGTCAAGCACATACGTACAGTGCCAAGAATGGAAATGAGAGATATGTTGGGTCCTTGGCGCTCAAGCGGAGCGACATGTGCAAGGTTGCGCCGTGAGTGGCTACTTTGAGGAGCTCCGTGATGAAGTTGGGGGGCTTTGAGAATATCAAGGTATGCCTTTACAAAAGTCTAGCACCATCGAGAGGTCAATCAATTGACATCAATACATCGACATGGTTCACTACACTTCTTTCGGTCATTCTGGAAGGTGGTCGAAGTTGTCCGAACTTCTGTAACAGAACACCGGAGGTTGGGGCAGGTGGCCAAAATTCCCTGGGCCGAGTGGCGTAAGAATCCTGAAGTCATCTTGTGATGGGCCATGAATGCTAGAACAGAAAAACCCACTTGTTGAGTTCAGGTACTCGTGTATGCCAGTGATGTAACGGTGTGGGGGATCCGAGACACCCCATGTGTTAAAAGAGATACCTTGCACATTTCTTTGTAAGTGCTTGACATGGAAGACATAAAATGTCACTCGTGGATATGGTAGCCTCAACCCTGGATATCCCGGCTACTTTCCCCCTTGGACTAGCCCACCACTCAAGTGAAGCTCACATTCTAGGAAACTGAGGACATCATCATTCCTTGAACATCAGTCATGGATGAGGAAGGAAGATGAAGGGAGAACTCTCCCAATACTTGTGTTTCTAAACACGGGAAAAAAAATACTTGGGCTGGAAAGTAAACCCCATTGTATTCCGTTCGGCATCTTCTTTCTGAACATGTTACTCTCTTCACAAATAATCCAGTTAGCAGAGCCACCGCAGTGTGAATTGAGGCACGACATCCCTGTCTCTTCTTGGAGCAGCCGTTCCAATGTAGTCACACAGGTGACAGTGGCCTCCTTGGTTGTGGCCACTACAACGGGCACTAAAGAAGACACAACTTCTAGCACTGTAATCTCCATCTGTGCCTCTACCACAACTGCCGTTCTCACCCTGACGTGTGCGGCCCCAAACCTCACCAAGCACAAGATCACTGGTATCCTTATCGCATCTGTATCTGTACCTGTGGCCAGGGTACCATCACAGGTCTCCTCTACATTTTGGTCGCTCTCTCTGTGTTGATTTTTGTGTTGCGTTCATTGGCCACAGCAGTGGTACCTCCACTCTTCTCTCTTGTACTACACCATTAATCGGGTGCGCACTCACACTCCCTCTCCTTCTCTGCACATCTGCATCCCACTAGCATTAGCATCCTTTTGCACTATCTCTCATTATGCTAGGACCTAAAGAAACCATTGAGGCTTGTCAGGCCACGCTTAGTGAGGAACAGGCAGCATGTCGGAGGAGATTATAAATGGAGTGGAGGCCCAAAAGGAGTTGGCCACCACTGTGGCTAACATGGTGATGGAGCGTTTGTGCACGGTCCATGATTCCGTTGTTGTGATGCCTGTTGATGGTGGGATGTCCTCCACTGAGTCCTCTGGTGTCGTAGGCCCTATAATTGAATCATTTGTCCCATCTCTCTCTGCTATCAATCTTGCTCATGTTCTTCTGCCATAGCGGCAGAAAGACTTTGAAAGATCAACTCCCAACTTCACCGCCAAACTTTCCTTCTCTTTGGAGACCCATTTTAGTTCTTTGGCTCAAGAAGAGATGCTCTGGGAGAACTACTCATTGGTTGATCCTGCTGATAACCCCTCTTTTGTTCCCAAGCCTTTTGAGTTGGCGTGTGCAGTATGCGCTCTCAAATTCGTAGGAACAGAGGAGCTTTTGGATGACATTGGTACGTACAACACAGACCCAAATCATCATACTCCTGTAGATCTTGTGGGGGTGTGTGCTCTCATTCAACGTCGCAAAACAGTTATTGGACATGCTGTCCAGAGTTCCCTGAAAGTGCAGATCAACAAATTGCACATGCAAACAGATGAATCCATAAATGAGTATTGAGCACGTAGCTTGCGCCTGTTGCACGATTTGGAAGGCTGCACCTGGCCCCTTTCTACTGTTGCTGGTCTCATTCCTTTCTATTGTCGCCGGTCCTATTCCTTAGCTCTCTGAATTGTATCTGCATGTACCGCAAGATGATCTTGAGAGACTTGGTATTGAGTCGGTGCCTATGAATTCTCCTCCTGGCATTGGCATGCTCTATGACTTCACTGCGGCTCGTCTCACCGACTGGTGGAGCAGCCTATAGAACAAGCGACTTCACCGAGCAACTCTTGTTGCTGTCGCCAACTCTTCTAGTTCTTTGCCTGGGACTCCGTCGTCGTCTTCCTCCACCTCTTTGAATCCCAATGCAACTTCCCACTCTTCTCACGGAACTGGTCACGGTGGGGGTGGTGGTCATGGATGTGGTAAAGGTAATTGCCACGGTTGTGACAGCAAGCCCACCGATGAATCCTTTGCTCTTGGAGCATTGACATGCTGGAATTGTGATACCACTCAACATTCAGCGTCCAAATGTATAGCTCCTTGCGACAAAACATGCCTTGCCTTTGAAATGCAAGTCCACTGGGCTTGCACGGGCGTCAGCATGTGTATCAGCACGTCCACAGTCGCAATTGAACCTACCAATACATTATCGACGACCAATGAACCCTTTTCTGCTTTTGCCTTCAGAACCCCAGTGGTACCCTTGCAATTACCAACTCCGCAGTAATCGTCCTGGGACTGGGTGTCTCCTGCCTCTGGCCCCACCTTTTACAGACTTTTATCCACCACATGGCCCCTGCCTGGCCCTGCGACACTGGTCAGCTCTTTGACCCTCGTCCCTCCAATCACCACTCTGACCATCGTGAGGAGGAACGTGCCCTGGATCTTTGTCTTATTGAGCTTCTCCATCTTCTTACTGAGGGAGGTTAGGGTGTGATTGGCCTGTTCCATTCCTTCCTTTGTGAGTCAGATGGAGCCATTTATGGGGCGTCGACCGGGTGGGTCAGGTTTTCTTGCCTGATGACCATCAATAGATTGAGGATTTGCGGTCACACACTTTCCCTCACACCTCGATGCATCCTCCTCCTCTGTTTTACTGTCTGGTGCCATCAGTATCTGTGTTGTCTTTCCCTCTGCTCGCGTATCTGTTGGCTTTTGAATCGTTGATTCAGGAGCCATCCACCACATGACATCCTCCCACTTATCCTTCATTTCTCTTGGTCCTTTACAATCTGTCCTCTTTGTTCGCACATGATCTGGCCAACTTATCCCAGTTCAAGGCGGTGGAGTTGTCCGTTTTTTTGGTCATCGTGAGGACCTCTTTCTCCCTGATGTCCTGTTTGTACCTGCTCTAGAGGTCAACCTTTTTAAAAAAAAATACCCTTGATGAACAGGGCATGAAGTTATTGTCTAATTGTGGTGCTGGTACCGTATCCATTCCTTCCTCTGGCCGGATGATTCTTTGTGGTCTTCATTGTGATCACCTTTCCCACAGTCTTCTCTCTCTTCCCTCATCTTCCGCTGCCTCTTTCCTTATCCATGGTGCTCCAACTTTGTCTCCCCTGCATGTTGACTTCTTGCATGGAAGCCTTTGCCACATTTACACTGCAGCCATTGCATGTCTCCTGTGTACCCAGCCTGATGCTGGGCTTGACTCTGCCACATTCACACCTCCATGCTCCTCTACTTGTCTTGACTGTGCTCAAGGGCAAAATGAACCACTCCCCTTTCAGCACGGCCGTATCTGCCAACGCACATCCTTTTGATCTCGTGCATTCTCATGTCATTGGTCCTCTTCCCTATGAATCCCTTGGTGGCCTTGGCTGCTGCGTGCTCTACTCGAACGATGAATTTTCTTGCTATTATTGGGTCTTTTCCTTGCATGACAATGGTGACATCACTGACATCCTTGAGTCATGGTTGCCTCAGACCGAGGGTGCTTGCTTGTGCCAGCTGCGTGTCTTTCACTGTAACTGGGATGGTGAGTTCTTTGGTCCTACCTCTCACTTCCTTGAATTGTGTGATACATGCATGGAACCATCCACACCGTACACACCACAAAAAAATGGCATATCTGAACACCGGATCACACCCTGGCTGATGGTGTGTGTTCCCTCCTATTGGCTTCTGGCTAGTATCCTCTCTTCGCCTTTGAGGAAATGCTGTTCATGACCTGGGTGTGGAACCGTGTTCTCCATGGTCCCATTCCTTGTCATGTCACACAATTTGAGCGCTGCACTGGTCGTCGTGCTGGCTTTCATCTTGCATACGTGTAGGCTCCATTACCTTTGTGTGGCTTTGTGATGATCATCGTGACAGGAAGCTATCTCCTCGTGGCTGTCTCCCTGTTTGTCTTTTCGTCTCTGCCTTCTCCAAGGCCTGGCAGTTCTGAGACCCCTCTCAACAACGTGTCATTGAATCTTGTGATACTTTCTTATTTGAGGACGTGTTTGAACATGACTTGCCTTGGCTTGCCTTGTCCTCCGCAGCCTCTCTGGTCTTGCTCTCTTGGCTTTGGGGAGAATCGGGCCCACTTGTCTTTGGTGGGCCTACTATTTTCCCCTTTGCGCAGGACCCATCAGACAGTGCTCCCTCTCTTTCTATTGCTTGCATCCCTGTCACTTCTCCTTGTGGCCTGTCCCCCTTGCTTCATTTGTCCTCCCCTGACATCTCTACAACGGGCAACTCTGAAGCCTCCCCTACGGTTCCTCCTGTATCTCCTCCTCATGTCCAGGCTTCTCCCACCTTACCTGCACGTACTGTGCGGCCTGCAGTCACCTCTACAGCCGTTGTTCCCCCTATTGTGTCTCTGTATGTTCATGGTGGTTGGGATTGGGGTCTTCCCTCCCAGATTCATCCATCTGCCTCTTCTAATCCCAACCCAGTGATCACGGAGTAGACCTCATCCCTACCGTCTGTCCTGAGTCATTGCTTGTGGTGAAACCAGCCTGTTTCCTTTGGGCTTACCACAACTGAATTTTTCATTGATGTCTCTATGGTACACACCAACACTTCCCTTGGGTACTCCCTCGTTCAACAGGAGATCCTCTGGGCACTTGATACATCTGACGTTTGGTATGTTGCCTCATGCTTTGCTAGTGCTGGTCTCTCCTCACTCCCACCTGAACCACTGAAAGTTCATGACGTACGTAACACAGCTGAATCCACTCTTTGGGAGTCAGTGATGCGAGACGAGCTTGATGCTCTAACTCATCACAACGTCGCCAAGTTAGTGGATCTTCCACCAAGAAGGAAGGCGGTTCCATCAAAGTGGTTTTACCATCTAAAGTTGAAGAATGATAGCTGTAAGGAGCAGTACAAGGCTCGGCTTACTACTAAAGGCTTCTCTTTGATTCCTAGCAATGACTTTGATGAGACGTTTGCTCCAGTCGTCTGACACACTACTGCCATAGCTCTCCTCAGCTTGGTGGCTAAGCATGACTAGGAGTTGGATATCAACAACGTCATTCTCTACAGCAGACTCAGAGCAGAGAGGGAGGAGGTCGTTGCTCTGTCCCACTGCCTTCTTGCATGGTGGAACACCGACTCCTAGGACCCATCCTGCCACCATTTTTGGTTGTAGAATTGCCATGGCACGCATTTCCTCTCATGCTGCCTCGGACGTCTACAACCAATTCTGGAGTTGTACTCTTCAACAGCACTGTTTTTGTGCGGGGCGTTCTTGGCTCATCCACCGTGCTTACCACCACCATGGACCTATGGCGGCAGGATGTAAGATGAAGGGAGGATCAGCGCACCCACTCTTACCTTGCCAAGCAACTGTCCTGAGTGTTCGTTGGCCTTCTTGGCCCATCTTCTGACCTCCACTCTACCTCTCATTACAGAGGGAGAAATTTCCACTCACACTTGACCGGGCATTCTTGCCATTCTACAGCAGCCTGCCTTCTACATCCACCTGCACTCTGAGTATCATGTTGCGTCACTGCTGGACCTCCATTGGTTATACCAGCCACAGCAGTAACCGCAGCCGTAGCGGCGGCTGCAGATGCACTTGCACAGATCTGGGTGTTTCTCACCCTACATTGCAGCTGCGCTTTCCCTAAGCCTGGAGCACAGACCTCTGCCTTCACATCACTGTCACCATAGCCGCAATGTTTTCTGCAGACGTGGCATCAACTATAGACACAGAATCACACGCAGTCACAGCATTAGCCAGATACATCAGCGGACGCAGCCGCTGGCTCCCACAGTCACATCTGCACCAGTCTCCCAGATCTGCAAGATCATTCACATGGCCATAGCAACAGCAACAGCTGCAGCCATTGATTCAAAAACTGCATCAGCGGTGGCAGCAGAAGCTGACACCTACTTCACTACAGCCGTGCTCATGCAGCCTTAGTTGTTGCGGCTGTAGATGCCTCATACTAGCGGCACTGCCACTGCTACCACCGCTACCCTGGCATTGCCACCTGAATCACCTGCAATCTATTCTCCGTCCGTCGAGAAGGAGGCAGCTATCAACAAGGCCTATGTATCATACCATGAAGAGCAGTGGTGTGACCAAGTTTGCAAGCATCGGTGCCTGCATCATATGCAACAACTTGGGGATTAAGACCCCAATGAGGCCACCACAGAATAGCAGCATGAACAAGACACTATTAACTTTCAACTCTACAAGGCTGACAATCTCCTGGCGGGGGGCATTGACAAAAACCAAATGACCAACCCCATAAATGGACCATCGGTACGTGCCCCACTTGTCATCATGCATGACCACGAAGTAGCCATTTCGGAGCACCATGAGCAACTGCACCAGACCTGTCTGGTCCTGGAGAGTTCTGAAGACCTTGAGCAGAGTGCTGAAACTTCTAAGGCTGATCTGGTTGAAGCTATTGCTCACCTTGAGCCTGCTTGCTGCTCGCAACCCCCCTGCTGATGTTGTTGCTGCCACCAGCGCTACTGGAGGTGCCGGAGTTGCTAACATCGCTGGTACCTCTGGTACATGCGCAGTCGCTGGCTCCTCTTGTAGTGGTTCCACTGCCTCTGGTACTTCTTCCAGTCCCTCTGCGGCTACAATTGTCATTGTGCACGCCCTCTTGCCCCTTCCTCACAACTATGTCTTTGAGACTATGCCACCGTATTTTACCACCAAGCTTACCTTGTCTTCCTGGGATGCTCACTTCAGTGCGTGAGTGCAGGGGGAACAACTCTAGTGATTCTAGTTCAAACCTGACTCTTTCTCCACACCCATTTTCCCACTGCCCGCTAAGTCCACCCGTGCTGTCCGCGCACTCATCACCACTGGTCCTGACAATCATACTGAGGAGTTTGGTCTGTGCAATGCTGACAATGCAAGCGGCACTAGTGCGAACCCTTGTTGGCACTTATGCACTCATTTGTCACCGCACCACTGCCATAGGGCAT
This sequence comes from Penium margaritaceum, assembly GCA_023375785.1. Taxonomy (NCBI): domain Eukaryota; kingdom Viridiplantae; phylum Streptophyta; class Zygnematophyceae; order Desmidiales; family Peniaceae; genus Penium; species Penium margaritaceum. Next base: position 5,469 of record SZWC01019492.1, on the reverse strand, counting down.
GCAGCACAATGTGCACTAACAGTTTAGTTCAACCAGCTTCACATGAATGCAGGTGAGAAGGATGAGGAGTAGTGGACTCGTAGCCTTAAGCTACTTCTTGACCTTGGTAAGGCTACACCTAGTAAGCTCTCTTCATGCCTGTCCATTGTCACTGGGCTGATTCCTGAACTGTCTGATCTTTTCATCCATGTCCCCCGCTCTAAACTCAAGCGGTTTGCCTCTGAGCCTATTCCTGCTGATGCATCACCTGGCATTGGAGCACTCTATGAGTTGATCGCAGCTCACCTCACTGACCGGTGGAGCAACCGACAAAACAAATGCCTACATCACTCCAATGTTGCCGCTGTTGCCACTACTATGTTGCCCTCCTCCTTTTCCTTGTCCTCCTCATCCTCATCTTGCACCCCAATCTCCTCTATAGATGGTGCCCATGCTGTACACGAGTATGGCGGTGGCAGACATGGTGGGGATAATGGCAATGGTGGGGGCCGCGGCGGAAGGGGTCGTCCTCCTCTTCTACCTCTCCGTCATCCTCCTCTTCTACCTCTCCTGTCACCACCTGCTAGAACTGTGATCAAACTGGCCACTGCCCACACCCACCAGATGCCCACACCCGCCAGATAATGCTCACCTAGCTACTGCCATGCACGCACGTTGGGCCCAGACTACCACTGCGTCCGGCAACTCAAGCAGCTCCAGCAGCTCCTGTTCCATGTCCAGCAGCTCCTTTTCCATGTTCTCCACAGGGTCTTCCAACACATCCACCTCTTCTGGCACCTTGACCAGGGCTTCCAGTGCAGGTCAGCTTCACCATGTTTTTGCCCAGCCCTCTGGACCTCTTGGGCCTGGCTGGCTTCCTCCCCTCGACTGGCCCTTGTACTACACGCCTCCATCCCCTTATTATGCACCTTCCTCATAGCTGCACGATGGTGATCCCTCTCTCATGGGAAAGAACTACGACAGTAGTCGCCTCGACGACCGCAGTGCCGCTGAGCGTAACCTAGGGAAGACTCTCATGGAACTCCTCTGTCTTTGTGACAAGGGAGGTGAGAGTGTTCTGGGAGTCACCTCTTTTGGTGAATGTTAAACTGACTAGCTGTGCTAGTTCTAGGGACGTTCAAGGGTTGCTGTCTATTGATGTTCCTTGGATTGAGCACTAGCAGTCTGCATTATTACCTCATTTTCTCACTGTATTCAGCCAGTTATCTACCCCTGTCATGGGGAGTGTGGCTGTCCCTCATGTTCTTGCGTCTGCTTGCTCCTTCTCCTGTTTCTGACTCATTGACTTGGATTCCACGCACAACACAATATTCTGTTGGCCTGCGTTTGTCTCTCTTGGCCCTGTCGGCTCCGTTCCCTTTGTCTGCACTGAGCCTGGCCAGTTATTTCCCGTAATATATGTTGGTGTTGTGTGCTTTGTTGGGACCGGGTCGAACCTGTTCCTACCTCATGTGCTGGACGTGTCCGATTTTGAGGTTAGCCTCCTGTCCATTATCACCCTTGACGGCCAGGGTAGGGTATGGGCGTCATTTCCATTCATGGTGTTGGCACTATCCCATTGCATTCATGTGGTCTTGTTGTGCTCTGTGGTCTTTGCAGTGGTGATTTCTTCTATATCCCTCTGTCTCTTCCCTTGGCTTCTGCTACTTTTGCCATGGTTCATGTCGCACCTTCAATTTCCTCTGAGCACACCTGTCTCCTGCATCGCAGCCTTTTTCAAATTCGCACTGCCATTGAATGCCTGCTACGCCTGCGCCCGACCCACGGTCTTGATCCAGTTTCCTTTGCACCTCCCTACACGTCCGATTGCCTTGAATACGCTCAAGGAAGTTTGCATTGGTCTCCCTTTTCTACCTCCGATCATGTCACCTCCCATCCTGTTAATCTCATTCATACTGATGTCATGGGTCCTCTTCCTCATGATTCTCTTTGTTTTATTCCCCGCTATGTTCTCTTTCTCACTTATGACTTCTCTCATTGTCGTTAGATCTTTGTCTTGCCTCATTAGATTGATGTGACTGATGTGCTCAAGTTGTGGCTTCCTCAGGCTGAGCGTGCTTGCAAGCGGCATCTTTACGTTTTGCGCTCAAACCGTGGTGGTGAGATTTTTAGCTCCACCTCTTGCTTCCTTACCTCTCACAGAGTGCATATGGAGTCGTCCGCTCCGTACACCCCCCCCAAAAAATGGCGTGTCTGAGTTTTGGAACTGAGAAGACTCCTACGGTCTCAATGCAACTTCTTCCAGGTCATTCAGTCAAGTATTGAGGGGGATAAAGTCGGGTGAGTCAGCAGCCATGCCTGTTATGCATCTCACAACCCTAATTGTTGAGCCGAGACAGAGAGCAGCTCAAGCGGGTGAGTCTCGCTAGTTGAGGCTCACCCGTCGGCCAGCGAGCAAGGCTCACCAGCCACTCCTCTTCAAGCGAGGGTAAATGCCCCTCGAGGTCCTCAAACCTGTGGACTAGGCCGCACCATGTCACGCACAAAAAATCTTGGACTGTGTCACTAACTAAACTAAGACTCAACTAGGTTCCTAAAACATATGTGCATTATTGCACATAAAGCACAAGTAAGGAAACATGCAGGTCTCGCAAGGCAAACAGCTGAAGACGACCCCAGAGGGGATGGAGCTGGGGCAAAGCTGCCAGAGGAGGGGAGCCGCCAGATGCATTGCGATGGGGATATGGCATGGCATGTGAGCTCAGTGTGCGTCGCCTCCACTCTCTTGGTGAGCATGTCCTGCACACTCAGGTCCACACCAGATATATAAAGATGGATCATCACACCCCCCTGGACATGAATGCGGCAGGGATGCAGCCAAGGTGCTTGAGTTGGAGATGGAGTGCAGGGGAGGGCAGCGCCTTGGTGAGAAAGTCGGCCAGTTGTACATCGCCGCTGATAGGACAGACTTGCACAACACCGGCCTCAACTGCCTCATGCATGAAATGAAGTTCTACGCTGATATTCTTTGTGTGAGGATGCTGCACACCATCTTTAGCGGCAATGTGACGTGCGGCAGAGTTGTCACTGTGCAGTGCCACAGCATGGGGTTGCAGTCCCAACTCTTCAAGCAGCCGTGCCAGCCAGATACATTCTCATGCAGCTTCACCCAATGCCATGTACTCAGCTTTTGCCACACTGCAAGCCACACATGATTGCTTGGCACTTCTCCACGACACAGCTGTACCGCACACACGAAACACATAGCCGCCCCGACTGTGCACCCCACAGTCACGTGCATAGTTACTGTCATAACACCCATCCAGCAAGGGACTGGCAGAAGGGGAAAAGACCAAAACAAGCTCAGCTGTGTCCATCACATAGTGAAGGAGCTTCAGCATTGCTTTCAGATGGGTGCTGCACGGCTGTTGGCTGAACCATGCCAAAAAGTTGACTGTGCATGAGATGTCCAGACGTGTGGTGGAGGCAAGGTATGACAAACTGCCAGTGATTTGCCTGTAAAGTGTGGGATCACAGTCAGGTCCGTAATCTGTGGTGTTTGCATCCAACAGGTGCGCGTACACATCAGGGCTCATCGGTGTGTGCTATCATGGAAGATGCTGCACCAGGTGCTGGAAGTGTGTTGTGAGGTGTGTAATGAACCGCCCTTGGTGTAGAGTGAGAGTGCGTACCACTCTGTCCCTTGTAATAGTCGTGGCATCACCCAGGTCTGTCATGATGTAGTGCGTGGTGAGCAGTGTTTTGTCTCTGTGATGAGCGGGCGAAAGGGTGACGGAATGAGCAGGTCATCCACACAGGCCAGTAATGCAACAGAAAGACCATGATCCCATCGCAAGAAGAGGAAGGGAACCTCCCTCTTAAACTCTGGATGAACCCGCCCGATTCAAGGGTGCAACGAATCTCTTTGTTCCAACAGCGTGCGGCTTGCTTGAGCCCATAAAGGGCTTTGAGAAGCAGCCACACTCGGTCTGTTTCATCATCAAAACCCTCTGGTTGTTTGACATATAGTTCTTCCTCCAGTGAACCATTGAGGAAGGCATTCATCACATCCATTTGATGTATTTCCCAGTCTTTACGTGCCGCAACAGCCAATAGAGCTCGACTCGCTCCTACTTTCCCACTGTGGAATAGGTCTCTGTAAAGTCCTGTCCTGGTATTTGGTGGAAAGCCTTAGCCACCAACCTGGATTTGTACCTATCAATGAGTGCCGTTATGTTTCTTTTGAGCTTGTACACCCACTTGACGTCAATGGCTCTACCCCGGGGTGGCAAGGGAACGAGTTCATAGACCTTATGCTCCAAGAGAGCATTCATTTCTGTGACCATGGCTTTGTCCCACTCAGCGGCATTAGCACACCCCCGTGCCTCAGTAAGTGTCTGGGATTCCTCTGTGGTGTGATCCACCTTGCCTAGACCAGCTGTGATAGAATTTTCTGTACCTTACACAAGGGACGTTACGCAAGGAGCGTCGTGCCGGTTGAGGCGGTGGCATCCGTTCTTCCTCCGTGTTTTGAGACGCTTGGATATGCAGCCCGGGTGGAGTGTGTGGAGCACTGGAGTCTGTACTTAGTAGGTTAGTGGGTATCAGTACATCTGTGAGGACAGGTGAATGAACTTCCGTATTCCTTCCATGATCCCCATGCCCTGAGGGAGCTGTCGGCACATGAGGGACAAACACAGGCACACTCACATAGTCTAGGCACTGTTCTGGTATGGTGATGTGTTGGACACTCCGCAGAGTGCGAAATTGTTTGTAGGGCATATGCTCCAAAAAGGAGGCATCCCTATTCTCCAAGAAACTGTGGTTCACGAGGTCCCAGAACCGCCATGCTTTCGATGCGTTTGAGACCCCAACAAAGGCACACCAGCATCCTCGCGACCTCAGTTTATGATCCCTCTGTGGCTATACGAACCAAATGCAGGCCATAGCACAGCACACTCTCACAGGTCGTCAATCAGCTTTTCCTTGAACCACTGCTCCCATGGTGTCACTGACTTGGATAGAGGGCCTTGCGGTATTCTGTTCCACACCCATGTGACATACTTGACTGCTTCTTCCCAAATTCCGAACGACAGACCAGACTCGCCCAGCAAGGTGCGTAGTGCATCCACCAGGGTTCTGTGCCACCGCTCTGCCACACCATTCTGTTGAGGTGTATAAGGTACGGTGGCTTGGTGCACTATCCCTTTGGCTTTCAGTTTTGCTATTAAGACGCCCAGAAACTCCCCTCCCTGTTCACAATGCAGCTTCAACAGCTTGCAGCCTGTCTTTCGTTCAGCAAGGGGACTGCATTCTGTAGTAGCCCGTCGGACATCTGCTTTTGGACTTAAGCAGGAAGGCCAAACGAAACCGGCTGTAATTGTCCTTCAGTGTCAAGACATACTGTGACCCATACTCAACAGGCGGCACAGGCATGGGTCCTGTCAGGTCTGCATGGACGAGCTCAAGGGGTGACTTACATGCCGTGTTTGACTTGGGAAAGGTCTGCCTGCGGGCCTTGCCCTTTTG
>SZWC01019491.1:22794-38437 GCA_023375785.1 Penium margaritaceum | reverse complement strand
TCAAGACCAAGAGCGGGCTGTGTCCGGATGAGCTTCGACACAGTGTCGGAGCCCACGTGACACAGACGTCGGTGTAGCAACCGCTGGTGTTCCGGGGATAGAACACCAGTGACAAAAACGCGACCAGAGGAGGAGGGAGAGCAAGGGGAGGAGGGCCGAGCAATGCGGTACAAATCATCTACGACTGAAGCACGCAGGACAATGCTACGGGTGTCAAGAGCAGTCACAGTCGCTGAATCAGCGGTATGCTCAACGAAGCGACCCATCAGAGTGCAGGCACGCACAGACAGCAGACTGAGCTCAAGATCGGGCACAAACAGCACGTCAGAGAGGTACAGGGGGCCAGACGGACCATCAAAGCATACAACCCCAACGCCGTGGACCGGTAAGGACTGACCAGAGCCCGTACGAACAGAACGGACAGTCGTGACACGACCAAATACCACAAAGTCACTACGACGACACGTCATGTGGTGGGTGGCACCGGAATCGATGATCCAAGTGCCACTGGAGTCACGACTGGTGGACGTCACTGCACAACGAGCAATGGAACACTCGGCATCAGAGGGACGCTAAGTCGTCAGTGAACGACGTACATCACGAAGGTGAGACTCATGAATCCATTCAGTGCAGTCAGGCCCAGCATCATCACATGCGGACTGTGCTCCCCCACACGTGTCGTCACGAGTCACGAGGACGGACGAACAAGCACTTTGTGACCCACTCGATGATGACAACACACTCGCACCTCCCTGAAAGCGAAGCGCCAGAAGGTGACGAAGCTCGGCGATGGTGCGATCACATGGGTCGGGATCACTGCTGCTCGCTGGTGAGGACGCAGGAACAGCTGCAGTTGTGGTCGCCGCGCATCCAGAGGAGTGTGCGGGCGACGTGCCGGATGCGGTGCGAGCAGCATGGGCAGCCTGAAGTCCACGAGTGATGCACTCCCAGTCAAGCGGCTGCTGGCACTCGGTGTAGCGATGGGCACCTCCACATTTGTAGCAGTGCACGGAACGGCCACTGCTACCACCGGATGACGGCTACTGCTGACCCGATCCGCGCTTCCTATTCTTCTTCTTACGTGTTCCAGCATCTCGGGAGGCCTAAACTTGCCTAGCTTGGCTAGCCCGTGATGCTAGTGTGCCATCGTTGAGTTTGGTTGTGTTTGGGGTATACTGGATTTCTTCTTGTCGATCAAGACCCGGGCACACGGTTGATTGTTCCGGTGCCTCGGGAGACCTCCAGTGGTTGGTTTCATGTTCTGGGACATGTCTATTCCCCATCCGTGCATTTTGGTGCGGCGGGGATGACGGGGCCTGGTGGCTAGCCGCCAGTCCCCAGTATATAAGCTCATCGTTGGGCTCATTGTATTTCCTCCTTGGTTCTTAATTCATTCGTTCCAGACTTACCCAAATTTTGGCGCTGCATTTCTCCCGCTCACCACCAGAGCTCATGTCTCTTCCTGCATGGGCCTGCATGCCCTAGACCTATTTTGGCATGGTATCAGAGCACAAGGGGGCCGTGTGAGCAACAAAGCAGCAGAACAGACTGGACACGCAACTGAGGTGTGCCACGTGGCGCCACTCAGGCATAAGAGTGCAAGAAGCAACAAACGTGCCTGAGATAGCAACACACGAATCTACAATTGCATCAAGGACTTCCTCCAATCAGGTTTTAGGTTAGAGTCGATTGTTAGACTGCCGAGTGCTGCCGTGACTCCGGTTTAGGTGGCAGAAGCAAACAGCACCCACCGGCAGCAGCAACCCCACTCATTCTCTTCGGGTGGACAGTGTGTTTGGTGAGTGAACGCGGCAACCCGTGCGCCAGCGGCGTGCGGGCAGCCAGCACAAGCGGCGTGCAAGCAGCGTGCAAGCAGCCGGCACAAGCAGTGTGCAAGTAGAGTGCAAGCAGCCAGCACAGGCGGATCACAAACAGCATTTCAAGCAGCGTGCCAGCAGCGTGCAAGCAGCAAGCTGCAGCATACAAGCAACGTGCGAGCAGTCCCAAGGCATCAAGCCAGCGCAGCGTGGCAGCCACAGGTCTTAGTAGCTGCTCTCTATCAGTAGTAGCAGTGGCATCTCGCACGCAGTCCTACGAAGCAGCAGCAGCGTGCATTGTGTTGTGCGCAGCGGTAGGTGCGCAGTTCGCAACCGCAACGCGTGGTAGACGCATTCTACACGCTAAGCAGCTACATGGAGCAGCTTGCAGCAATTGCAACAACAGGAGTATGCTTGCGCAGTGTTGCAGCACCAGCGCGAGCAGCGAGCAGCAGCAGCGGCGTTGCGCAGTTTGCGCGCCTACTTGTAGCCGCAACAGCGACAGCACGATTGCAACAGCCGCTGACACTCTCCCGCACTCTCTACTGTACTTTTCCCTTTCTCTCGCTATCGATGCTCTTTCCTGCTCTCTCACTCGCTCCCACGGCTTCTCTCTCTCTCTCATCCTTGCTCTTGCCGGCTCCCACGAGCCCGCTCACTCGCTGTCCTGCTGACGTCACCAGCCCCTGTCGCTCATCATCCACACCTCGTCGTGGTGAAAAGCCACCCACGACTTTCGCGTGAGTGCGCAATCACCCACGCGATCGTGGGTGGTTGCCGGCCGGCTTTTGCTGTTCGCGCCGGGTTTGATCCGGCCACCTCCTCCCAAAAGAAAGAGGGCTTTTAGGCCACAAGGGCAATACAGCAAACCCCGATCACCCAGGGGGCATCTCGTTAACACTTTCTGTCCAACCTGGGCATTCATGTAATATGCTCTGTCAAGCAACAAGTTCTCTTCATAGAACAAAGCGGAATTTTTTCATACCCTTGTTTTCTTTCCTTTCCTCGGTTTTAGCACAAGTACGTCTACCGTGCACTGCAGCCTTTTCATTTTCTAGTCGCTTCAAGACTCTTCCCTTCCTCGTTGCATCACCTCCAGACAGGGCCAGAACCTCTCGGCACGATGTTGCCGTGGCCGGGGCCACCTCCTGGCCCCTACCTCACACAGGGATTTTCTCCCATGTCCACTGATAGTGTTCTGCACTCTCACCCTCTTCATCAGGGACCCTCAGACCCACTGAGGCCGCCGCCAGGACGACCACCACGTGGTCACCCCGGCCACGTGCTCCATTGGTCGTCTTCTCCACTGCCGAGCCACAGGCACTCCCACCACGGGTTGCCTTCCGACACAGTGCTCCTACCACCGGCACCACCCCCTCATGGTGGTGCTGGTCAGTCACTCCCGTGGTCGGTTTCATCACCACTAGGAGAGAGCTTTTTCCTCGCCCCGTCGTTTCACCAGCCTACCGGTACAGTGACGCGGACATCACCCTTTCATGGGTCCACGGGAAAACTCCTCTGTGGTCAGCCTCTACTCCGGCCGGAGCCAGCGCTCTACACGCCTCAGCGTGTCATCAGCCTGACGGCTTGGTGTCCGGATCACCTCCACCCCCTGGTCTGCCTTCTCCATGGTCCTTCTCGTCACCACCGCGATAGGGCGTTCTTCACGCTCATCCGCATCATCCTTTGCCTTCAGGGATCGAGGTGTGGCGGCCAGCACCACCTTCTAGTGATGCTGCTCTTCAGCCGTCCCCGTGGTCGGTCTCTACACCGCCGGGACACGGTATTCTCCATCCTCATCACCATTCCTCTGAGAGGATTGGTCATCCTCTTCCACGCCAGGATCCAGCTCTTCGTGGTTTTGCTTGCCACTTCTATGGCGATGGACGCCATGGTTGGCGCCAGTGCCACTTACGTCCTAGTGGGTGGCATCCACCATCGCTCCAGCCTCGTGATTTTCCTCATGCTCCACAGCACACAGACCTACCTTATTCGTCCGTTCGTCACACCAGCGCTATGGCAGCCCTGTACACCGAGCTCCAGAGTCTGCGGCAAATGATGCAGCAGGTCAGGGACCACCTCTTCTCCCATCAGGATGACTCTTCCTGTTCTGCGTCGTCCTCATCTTCTTCCTCCTCCTCCGAGGGACCTTCTCCAGCTGCACCGGACCTTTCATCTCACTCTGTAGTTATTCTCTCCATCCTCCACTCCATTAGTGTCATGCGCGCTCCCAGTCAGCCTCCTGCTCGATGATGTCGGCGTCGCCCAACGCGTCTTGCTCGTCTCGTCTCTGGCACGTCTCCATCTGTATCGGCTTCTATCGTTGCACCGATTGAGGGGGGGTATGTGCATCCGTCCACTTCGACGTTGACTTCGCTAGTGAGCGTCGAGGATGGAGTAGGAGCACCTAGGAACGCATCTGTTAGAGTGGGTCCATCAGTAGTAGCGTCAGACACATCCACACAGTCTACATCCACGCTTCCTGCATCCTCTATAGTACCAGCTGCATCGGCTGGTACAACTACACTTGCTACTCCAGCTGCCCCACCTATTGCCTTGCCAGCAGCAGCGTCCTCTGCAGCTTCGACATCTTTAGCAGTAGCAGGAGCATCAGATACATCCACACAGTCTACATCCACGCTTCCTGCATCCTCTACAATACCAACTGCATGGGCTGGTACAGCTGCACTTGCTGCACCAACTGCCCCACCTGTTCCCTCGCCAGGAGCAGCGTCCTCTATAGCTTCAACATCTTTAGCAGCAGTAGCAGCATCAGACACATCCACACAGTCTACATCCACGCTTCCTGCATCCTCTACAGTACCAGCTGTATCAGCTGGTATAGCTGCATTTGCTGTACCAGCTCCCCCACCTGTTGCCTCGCCAACAGCAGTGTCCTGTACAGCTTTGACATCTTTAGCAGCAGTAGCAGCATCAGACACATCCACAGCTTCATCACAACTAGCCTCTCCTATAGCACCTGCTTTGCTTACCGCACCAGCTACATCAGCTGTGACAACTGCTCCATCAGTACCAGCTGCTCCATCTTCCACTACAGTTGTATCACCAGCTTCCTCTTCAGTGTTATCCTCTTCCTCTACATCGGCAGTCTTACCTACACCAGCTACATCAGCACCACCAGCTTCACCGTCAACATCAGTTGTATTGGCAGCATCTGTTGTATCGGCAGCACCAGCTTTGTTGGCAGCATCAGCTACATCATCAGCAACAGCCACATCTGCAGTCTCAGCTACGCCGACTGCATCAGTTGTGTCTGCTCTTTCCATAGTTTTCGGCGATAGTGCAGCAGCTGATATAGACACCATTCTCCCGCCTGAGATCTTGGGGGGGGCATTGGAGTCTTGCCCACCTATGGTAGCAACTGTAGGATCAGTGCCCTCCACCAGGTTGGCAGCACCTAGTCATTCCTGTTTGAGATGCCGAGCTGAGGAGGACGAGATTCACTGTCAGATCAGCTCGTAGTAGACTTACGTTGCTACCATCCAAGAGACATTGTCTGGCGACACCCCTCCACCACAAGATGCTCCAAGCGACATCTTCACTGAGCACATGAGGAGGAGCGATAACATACAGATGTCTAGAGAGTGTGAGCTGAGGGATGCAGAGGAGTGGTTGCGTGCACTACAGGATGCGCTTGCCGAGATGCTCAGAGAGGGTTGTAGTGGGCATAGCCCAGATAATTCTGAGTCCAATTCCACAGCACCCTCGGTTACCGACTCACAAGATGGGGATCCTGAGATACTGAGCAGTGACGACACCCCGGACAGCCTCGGGACTGCCTTCAGCTCACCCCCATCCTCCTTCTCTGTACCTGGTCCATCCCTCTTCATCTCCGATTCCAGCACTCCTACCTCAATGGTTGTCTCACATCTACATCCCTTTGAAGAATCCTTCGCCTCAGTCCCTGGACATTTTGAGACACATTGCTTCAGGACACATGACACCTGCATCCACTCAACTTCGAGTAACAGAGATGGAGGTGGTTGTGCTCCGTAGCGTGGTAGACTCCTTGTCCACCACATACAGTGAGGTGATGGCGGTGCTCGAGGATGTAGAGTTTGAGCTTTGTACAGTCACTCAAGAGGACCATGTCGATCTGCGTCTTCGTGCTTCTCGTCTCCAGGGTGAGTTGGTCACTACGCAGGGGTACCTGCGGTCGTCGGAGTGTTCAGCCTCTATACTACCTACAGTGACGAGCTCTCCATACACAGATCCGGCTTTATCCTCACCCTCCATTCCAGGAGCGCTCACTACCATCCTCTCTTCACACACATCACCAGAGTCTGCTGGTTGGCACTTCTGACAGCTGCCACATGTGGGGGCTCCAGCCTCTCCCCCCTCTCCTGACCGTCGAGCATTCGACAGCGTCTTCTCCACTCCTGCACCCTCTGAGTCTGATGGGAGCGATGCCTAAGATCTTGCTAGTTGGGATCTCTGGCAGCTTCAATGTGGTGAGTGACAGGCGTTAGACATTGCATGAGCGAGTTGTGCACATGGTAGCCATTGTAACCTCATCCTCATCTCCCTGATGACGTATTCACCTCTCCAGCTACTATCAGATGTGATCATTGTTGGATTGTTCTTCCCAGGATCGCTTGAGCCAAGGGGACATGTAGTGTTATCTATAGGCGATAGGTTCACAGCCTTCTGCATGGAGGGGGAGCAGATCCATCCAAGCACATTGGTGTTTGCGTTCATGTTCTCAGCACTCTCTCATTACGAGGGAGCATTCGTATCTTCTAAGCTGGTACCTTGTGGACAGCTCTTGCAGCCCAGGGGGAGTGTTGGTGTATGGGCTTTGAGCTATCATGTAGCCTTGTGTTGGGAGAGCCCCCTAGTTTGAGCTGATGGTTCTCCAGTGACTACATTACTCCTTTTGTGACACATGTGGTGCATTCTGACCGCCTAAATCACCCATGCATGCTTGATAGAGTTTTTTCGGTGGTCGAGACCCGGGCACTTGGTGGTTTGTGCCAGTGCTCCGGGAGACCCCATAGAGGTTGACAGCATATTGTCTGTGACAGGGTGTGCACTCTCTCTGTGGTTGACACCCAGGTACACAGTGGTTTGTACCGGTACCACGGGAGACCCAACACAATTGGTCGAGTCCTTTGGTTCAGAGCTTTTGTCAGACATGTGTAGCTTGCATGTGGCTGAGACCCGGACGTCTGGTTACGTGTTCCGGCATCTCGGGAGGCCTAAACTTGCCTAGCTTGGCTAGCCCGTGATGCTAGTGTGCCATCGTTGAGTTTGGTTGTGTTTGGGGTATATTGGATATCTTCTTGTCGGTCGAGACCCGGGCACACGGTTGATTGTTCCGGTGCCTCGGGAGACCTCCAGTGGTTGGTTTCATGTTCTGGGACATGTCTATTCCCCGTCCGTGCATTTTGGTGCGGCGGGGATGACGGGGCCTGGTGGGCTAGCCGCCAGTCCCCAGTACATAAGCTCNTCTCGGGAGGCCTAAACTTGCCTAGCTTGGCTAGCCCGTGATGCTAGTGTGCCATCGTTGAGTTTGGTTGTGTTTGGGGTATATTGGATATCTTCTTGTCGGTCGAGACCCGGGCACACGGTTGATTGTTCCGGTGCCTCGGGAGACCTCCAGTGGTTGGTTTCATGTTCTGGGACATGTCTATTCCCCGTCCGTGCATTTTGGTGCGGCGGGGATGACGGGGCCTGGTGGCTAGCCGCCAGTCCCCAATACATAAGCTCGTCGTTGGGCTCATTGTATTTCCTCCTTGGTTCTTAATTCATTCATTCTAGACGTAGCCAGATTTTGGCGTTGCATTTCTCCCGCTCACCACTAGAGCTCATGTCTCTTCCTGCATGGGCCTGCATGCCCTAGACCTATTTTAGCACACATTGCACAGACCACGTGAGCAACAAAAGTGCTCTCCTCAAGGCGCCAAAATAGCTCCCCGAGTGCCCGGATCTCGACCAGCGAGAAAATACGAGCAGTGCTAGACACACTCAAAATCAGCCTCTATACATCACAAATGGCTTTCCGAACATCGGAAGCAGTATTACATACATCAGCGGTTGTACAATGGCAGGCGTAGAACACGCCAGACTAGGCAAGGTGTTTCAGTCCTCCTCACTTACCAACTGTCTCGTCATTCTTCAGGTGTTCATCAACATGAGGCTTCGTGAAGGGGAGGATGTCTCTGCCTTTATGTAGAATTTTGAGACGCTCTTGCAACAAGCCACCGGCATGGAGTGCGACCTAAAATCCAATATGCAAGCCCTGATGTTTCTGATGACGCTACTGGAGAGCTCGGGTCTCATGATCACAGTGATTGGAGGGTGGTCTGAAGAGCAAGTTTCCTACACCACTGCCTCAGACCACTTGCGAAATGAAGCCATGCGTCGTAGCAGTAGTGAAGCAAACATGACTACCTTTTTCTCACCCATTGGCAACACTTTCTGTAACACCTCTTGCTATGGATACAAGGGAAACAAAAACAGTGGTAATAGTGGAAGGGGTCCAAAGTGCCGAGGAAATTGTCATAACTGTGGCAAAGCTCGGGAGTGCCGGGCACCCAAGAAAGAGGGAGGAGACAAGGATAAATGGCGAGAGGGAGATGGGGAGAATCCCACAAGCTTGATGGTTGAGTGTGCCTCCAACAAAGGGAGGACGATACTCAGGCCAGGAGCTTCTGGCCTTGACTCAGTCACAAACAACCACACCACTTATGAGAAGAGAGACTTCATCTCTCTTGCTCCATGCAAGAAGAACTTCAGAGTTGCCAATGGTAAGGTTGAGGCAGCTGAGGGGATTGGTGACAAGCTTGCCACAACGGTTGTTCAATAGTGCGGATTCCAGCCTCAAGCTAGAGGAGATAGTCCACTTGCGCTCCTTCACATCGAACCTGCTCTCCGTCTCTAAGATGTTTGACCATGGCATGACAGTGGCCTTTACAGAGAAGGAAGCAATGATAGTCCCTAGCAAGAACATGAGCATCTCCTACTCTGCCAGTAGGTTGTTGCACAGGTTCCACGCGTTGATGGACTCTACGTCTTGCAGAGCAAGATGACAAATCAACGGCTGAATCTTCAGCCGAGAGTGATGATGAAAAAGTAGCGACATAGATTCTGATAACAAAGGGCATGTTGGAGTAGCAAAAGTAGTTATAGTGGAAGATTTGGCAACAAAACCGCAAGTAAATAAGGCCACCGGGGTTGTTCATTCTAACCAGTGTCAACGGCTGAAGCTTTGGGTACGTGGCTCATCGCACATTGGTGCTCATGGGAAAGTAGGAGCTAGTGTCTAGGATGGAGCTTGGTGGTGAGGGGGAGGGAGCCGGCATCTTGTGTAATCCATGCCTTCCATGCAAGGCCAAGAAGAAACCCTCAAGCACAAAGATACGTGTGCTCTTGCACCCCTTGACCTCATCCACTTTGACATGTGTTGTCCCTTCTGCATACCGTCCAATGGAGGTAGCACATGTTTCCACATATGCATCAATGACAACAGCAACAAGGTCTGGATGTGCTTTCTCAAAAAGAAAAGTGATGTGAAGGAGAATCTGCAAACCTTTGTTGCAATGGTTGAGTGACAAAGTGGAAAGAAGGTGAAAGTATTCAAGATGGAAAATGGGGGAGAGTATGAAACCTACAGGGAGTGGCTCACTGCATAGGGTATTGAATACCAGAAATTTGCCCTCAACTTCCCACAAAGCAACGCCGTAGCAGAGAGGATGCACAAGACCTTGCTGGGCATGTCGAGGTGCATGCTCTTTGACGCCAAGCTGCCTCCTAGGTTCTGGGCTTAAGCGGCACGTACGACTGCCTATCTTGTGAACCTCACACCTACAGCAACTTTACAAGAAGAAACAGACATGGCAACAGAAGACGCCTCAAGAAGCATAGTCAGGCAAGAAGCCAGACGCCTCCCATCTCAAGGTGTTTGGTTGTACCGGCTTTGCCAAGGTCCAGGCAGGTGAGGGCCCTCAAAAGCTCAATGCAAGAGCGCAAAAATGTATTTTCATCGGCTATGACACCACCCACAGAGCTAATACACTATGGGACTAAGGAGCCAAGAAGGTCATCCGCAACAAAGACCTGGATTTCCACCAAAGGTCTGTGAGTAATGGAGATTGTCCCACTCTTCTTCAGGAGGGAGACAAAGCACTAGAGCAATGCCATGGGCTGGGTACTACAATAGGGAGAGGAGCTCATGAAGATGACTGCGAGGAATCAGACTCTGAGTTCATCGTATCTGATCCTCCACACCATGAGGAGGATGCCTCTCCCATTATCAACTACAAAGCAGACCTCCAACCTCCACATTAGAGACAACAACCAGCAAGTCCAAGGAGCAGTTCACGTCTCAAATTTCGTCGACAACATTACAACATAGATAGGGGTGAACGGAGAGGCTTCAACTATTTGTTCTTGGTTCAAGAGAAGCCAACGTATGCTGCCGAAGCACTTATGCAGCCTGGCAAAGCTGAGTGGGATGAAGCAATTCGCAGTGACCTCAGCTCCATCGAGGTAAATGGGACATGGGTATTGGTGGACAAACCTGCTGGTGCTCACGTTGTGTGGTCCAAGTGGGTGCTGAAAGTAAAAAGGAAACAAGATGGCAACATAGAAAAGTAAAAGGTACACGTCGTAGCAAAGGGGTCCTCTCAATGGCTTGGCACAGAGTACGGTGAGACCTTTTGCTCCCGTTGTGATGTTCGCCTCCATTCGGTCAATACTCACCATTGCTACTGCCGAAAACATGGAGGTCCACCAGATGGATGTTAAGACAGCCTTTCTTTATGGAAAACTTCACGAGGAGGTGCTGATGGAGGTTCTAGAGGGGTTTGATGCTCGCGAGGGCAAGGTGTGCAGATTGGTCAAGGCACTGTACGGGCTAAAACAAGCCCCAAGACTTCGGCACCAGGCGATGGATACATTCATGGCTACAGATTCTTTCATGCATCGTAACAACCCTAGCAAGTACGTGCATGAGAGCAACAAAGGGACTATGTTGGTCGCCTTGTACGTCGATGACACGATTCTTTGATCTTCTTCAACGCAACTGGTAGACAGGCTCAAGGGGCAGCTGAGTAGCATATTTGAGATGAAGGACATGGATCATCTTGATTTCTACCTTGGAATTTCCATCAAGTGTGATAGAGCAGGAGGTACCATCAACCTGAACCGGACAAAATGCATCGACTCCATCCTCAAACAATACATGACAGATTGCAAGCTTGCCATCACACCCATGAGCTCACAGTGCAAGCTCTCCACCTCCATGTCCACATCCAACAAAGCGGAGAAAACTGACATGCTGGGCATCCCATATCAGTCTGCAGTGGACAGTCTGATGTATACCATGGCCGCCAACCGTCCAGATATAGCCCATGTTATTCGACAGGTGAGCCAATTTGTGGCCAATCATGGTCCACTGTATTGGCAGGATGTGAAGCACATAATTTGCTACCTTAAGGGGACGCGGCATGTGGGGCTCCAGTTTGGAGGCATCGTTGGATCCGCGTCACTTTGTCTCGTTTGCTTCACCGATGTTGATTGGGGAGGCAATATTGACGAAAAAAATCCGCCTCCGGCTTTATGTGTATGCTGAATGGAGATGCTGTCAGTTGGGTGAGTCGCAAGCATGAATGTGTCTCTTTGTCAACAGCTGAAGCTTAGTACATCGCCTTGGTTGAGGTCTGTAAAGAGATGCAGTGGCTATGTATCTTGCTATATGATATGAAGGCACCACTTGCAACGGTGATGGTCATCAAGCGCGATTGACATGTCCAAGATCCCATTCCTTTCCAGGTACACAAAAACATCGGGATCCTCTACCACTCTGCTTGGGACATGGTTTAGAAGAAGACAGTGGAGCTCGAGTATGTTGTTACATACTTGAGCTGAACTGGGCTGACATGCTTATAAAGGCACTATACAAGGATCTCCTCCAAGAGGACAGGCAAGGTATTGGCATGGTTTACGCAAGTGCTAAAGAATGCTGATGGAAACTGACGCACGGTGCAATGGAGAGATTTGTTGCATATGGTCGTGTAGCGTACGGACCAGTTTTACGGTTAAAAATGGTCTTTAAATAATTATCGGGTGCTTCAGGTACGCGAGGCTCAAGTTTCGAGGAGCCAAAGCCCGGAAAAACCTAATAGGCTAGAGTCTCGTTTGACTCTAGCCTGGAAAATGTCCGTGGCCGGATTCTAGGTGAAAGGAGTGCCGCGATGGAAAATCCATCGCGTCACTCCTCCTCCTCCACTCCTAGCTTAGCGCTAGGGTTCTGTTCCAGTGTGGCAATGCCACGTGGAACGATTAGGGTTAAGATGAATGTTTTTCAAAAATGCCCTATGACGACTACGTCCATTTGTGGCGCGGTTCGTCTCAGCCAAAATGGCTGAGGCAACCATTCGCCCATCCTCCTTGGACAACTATTCTGAGGGCCAACTTTTCGGCTCTACAATTAGTCGCAAAACAGCCCCATGGCTGTTACATTGGCATCAGAGCCAAGGCTTCCGTGAAAACATTTTTGAAGGTTCATCGGGCCGTTCGCTTCTCGTCGAAATGATCGCTACCCGTCGATCCTTCAATTACATGGAGAGAAAAATGTTTGGACCCGTCCGACCAAACGCCGTCCGATCGGTGGAGCGAGTGAGTATCATCGGGGAACCCTTTCGATCGTTCCCCGAGGGAACGATCGGAAGGCTCGCCTCGATGAGCCAAGAGCTCTTCAAAACAAAAAAAACCCACTACAAACGCCGCCCGAGAGGTAGCGGGTGAGACGGCTCACGCGTCTCATCCTTGGCGTGCCAAGGATGAGACGAGGAGGAGGAGAGGAGCTCCACCCCTCCGCCTCTCTTACTCGGGCTGAAGGCCCGCGGAGGAAGAGAGGGGTGATCCCTCCTCCTGTCCCCCTCGCAAGGGCCGACTGCCCAAGGAGAAGAGAGAGGGCGATCTCCCCTCCTCCCACCCTCACAAGGGCCAACTGCCCAAGGGGAAGAGAGAGGGCGAGCTCCCCTCCTCCCACCCTCACAAGGGCCGACTGCCCAAGGGGAAAAGAGGGAGCAAACCCCCCTCTCCCCCCTCATAAGGGCCGACGGCCCAAGACGAAGAGAGGGGGCGATCCCCCCTCACGTGGGCCGACGGCCCATAGGGGAGGAGAGAGGGCGTCCGCCCCCCCCTCCCTCCCCTCTTCCCCCTCTCGCTTGGGCCGACGGCCCAAGGAGGATTGGGGCGGGAGTCCCTCTCCGCCCCCCCCCCTCTCCTCCACTGCGCCCACGGCATCGAAGGGGAGGAGAGGGACGGGAGCCCCTTTCCCCCCCCCCCCCCTCCACGGCGCCGAAGGGGAGGAGGGGGACGGGAATCCCTCTCCCCCCCCACATCCCTAAGCGCCGACAGTGCCCAAGGGGAGGAAAGGGACGGGAGTCCCTTACCTCTCCCTCGTTCATGGCAACGGCAGTGCCAGGAGGGCGGCGAGGGGAGCGTCTCCTCCCCCCCCCCCATGGCGCAGACGGCGCCAAGGGGGGCGGGTGAGGGAAGAGTTCCCCCCCTCCCCCCCTCGTCCATGGCGCGGACGGCGCCAAGGGGAAGCTGAGGGGAGAGTCCCCTCACTCCCCCCCCCCTCCCCAGGGCGTCGGCTGCGCCGTTGGGGCTAGGAGGGGAGGACCCACCTCCAGGCCGGCAGCCAAGAGACGGAGAGGAGAGGAGGAAACTTCCTCCCTCCTTGTGCGTCGGGCAGAGGAGATGGCCTCGCAGACAAAGCCACTGAACTTATATTTGATTTGTCACGCACTGACGTGCGCCGATAGCGCAGCTGACAGCGGATCGATGCAGAACGATAGGTATTCGAACCTGGTCATCTCCAACCTTTTTCACTTCTCCAGAATCACCCCATCTTTTGGACCCAGTCAGCCCCACACAAATCCGGGGACAGGTCCTTCGGTTGGTTTCCGTTTTGGACGGCGTGAAAACCAGTTTGAAGCTCAAGACTGAGCTCCAAGTTTTTTTTTTTTTTTAACTCTTGGTGCGGCTAGCACTAGAGGCGAGGACGATTTCCTCGGTTGAACCCGAGGGTTGGCCTAGTTGGCCGTAGGTTCACCGCTGTAAAAAGCGGCATGGAGCTCAGTCTCAGGTCTACAATGTTTTGAGAATTTCTCAGTCATTGTCCTTAAATATGTCTATGTTCGTGGAAAAAGGGAAGACCGATAGTTTTCCCAACACACCACCGGGTGACGCATGAAAGGTTCCAAACATCAAACAAAAGAGGGGGAGGGCACTTGACGTGTCAAACTCCATGAATCCTCAAGTTGAGGAATTCTTTGTCAACCGTTTTCAAGAAGGTTTGGAACGGTGAATGTTTTTGTGGTCGAACCCGAGTGTGTGGTCAAGTGGACCATGGATTTCAACGCAAAATCTAGAAGCTCTAGTTGAGCTCTTCCGAAAATCAGCGGTTCTGATTTTCTTTTTCTGTTCCGAAGCACAAAAAGGAGGAAAACCAACAGGTTTCCATGTCGTGGACGGAACTCACTTGGAAAAGTGTCAATGCAAGAAATTTAGCTCCGATAGTGCCTAAGTTTTTCTAAATCAACCTCAAAGTTTGGGGTATTATGTGAGAAAACCCGGAAGGGGTGACCGTTGAGAGCCACGACATGACTCAACGCGGGTCGTACATGCGCTAAACAATTTTACTTGCGCAAAAGAGCCACTACGGCACCGGGTTGCAAAACCACAACGGTGACATACATCGAGACAACTTCTTGTTCTAGAAAAAAAATTGGCACCGTACGTGCTGTGACCACTTGACGACTCACCTAATCGTCGCAACAATACGAAATGTGCAGACATCACAAAATGAGTGTTGATTGTACAGGTACACGAACGTGGACCACGCCATCGACGTAAGTGCCGATTGCACTACGGGCAACAGCACAAGTGCTGATTGCAGAAAATTTTTACGGTGTCGAACACACGAGTGAAAAAAGAGCTAGTTGCACTTTAATCACGGATGCCGAAAGCATTTGTGATGCTAGTGCCGAACGCACTGCACATGGTCTGTAGAGATATGACCAAAACTGCCGATTCCGTGTTCACGTGGGTGTCGATTTCACCAAGAATGTTGGATAAGTCATTTGTGAATGGATTTCGACAAAACAAGAATGTGAGTGTCGATCGCACTCAACACACGCACGATGGTGAAAATCTATGCGTGATGGTCAATTAACAAGTGCCGGTTGTACCTGGAATACGACCAACATGGAAAATGTTGTCGTAGAATTCACGCGAGTGCCAAACGCACGATTACCATCGTGTTGAATGCATGGCCGACGAGTGCGTCGGTTTGATTGTTGACACGAGCACCAAATGCATCGTTGTCATAAACACCGATTGCACGATTATCAAAAGCCGCAAGTTGCACTTGTGTTATGGGTGCCGAGTGTACCACTCATGCGAGTGCCAAACACACTCTGGCCGTGAGTTACAATTGGGTTAGCTATGCTAGTAATGATGGTATACCACATGTTGTAAGATGCCGATTGCACTGCTAACAAGGTGCCGATTGCACTCCGTTGCATCAACTAGCAAAAACTAGGCAACCGTTGACTCGCCGTACTAGCTTGCGAAAGACCACCAGACAAAAGCATACGATCTATGTGCGGAGTAGTTTTATGGGCAAGTACGTCAAGCACGTTTATCAAAGCGCCAAAACCACGTCGTTTGGCATTTGCAAGGGATATGGACGAAGTCGAGGATGGTCATACTGTCGAATCCTTCAAATGGAGGACCGACAAGTTTGGATAGAAACAATCACATACGACTATGATGATCAGAGGTATGCC
>SZWC01019491.1:0-18968 GCA_023375785.1 Penium margaritaceum | reverse complement strand
GTGGCAATGCCACGTGGAACGATTAGGGTTAAGATGCATGTTTTGCAAAAATGCCCTATGACGACTACGTCCATTTGTGGCGCGGTTCGTCTCAGCCAAAATGGCTGAGGCGACCATTCGCCCATCCTCCTTGGACATCTATTCTGAGGGCCAACTTTTCGGTTCTACAGTTAGTCGCAAAACAGCCCCATGGCTGTTACAGGTTGCCCCTTGTTCGGTGTTGTTGTATAGTTCAAGAATGTTGTGCCCCTTGTGGAGGTATGATCCCTGGATCCATTATAGTGTGACCCAACGATTCTTTGTCTCATGTGAGATATGACCTGTGAGTACACCATGTGGGTAAGTGGTTACCTTGGCCATTTTGTTGATTTGGCCAAGTGACAGGTTATGAGTTCGATCCTGGCTCCATGCACACCTTAGTTGTTATGGAAGCTTCCACAAACAAAAGCCCGTAGCTTCTTAGAAGCTACATGGTTGATCTGTCACCTTCACACAGTTGAAGATTTGTCCCTCTGCATGCCCAAGTGCGGCGCCGGGAGGCGCCGGCGTGCCGCCAAAGAGAGGGAAATCCTCACAGTTGGATCTACCTGCTCAAACATTGCTTGGATTCTGAAATGGAGGATTTCCTGTGAAAGTTTGTAACTTTTTTAATCCGGTGGAAGTTCTCTCATTGGAATCGGAGAAGTAACGAGAGAGATGTGGGCTTCCAAAGTTGTGGTACGCGCGCGACGGATCTGGAAGTCAGCCATGGTTCGACTGCCGGTGAATAAACAGCCAAAACGAGTAACAAATGTCCATCCGGGGATTTTTCTCTGGAAGGCTGCCCAGGCGTCCTGTGAATAATCCGCTCGATGTCAGTAGTGCAGTTTGTTACTGAGGTACTTAGCCAAAATCCTAGCTCGGCGTCCGAAACTCAAAATTACGTTTTGTTACTCGGGAACTTGGTCAAAATTCCAACTGCAGGTCCGCGAACAAGTTTCAAACCACATCAAGCCCCATCACCAAACTCACTTATTAACTCATTGAAACAGATCCCAAATGCGCGAGGGGCACCTCCACTACCTATAGGAATATCTGCGCCTCCAGAATGGCATTTTGATGGGTCCTTGACGTGTGAGGGCGCCTCGGCGGGCGACATGGTGCCCGCTGCCAACTAAGCAGCTGGATTGGGGTGCTGCGCTTCCGCTGACGTAGCGGGAGCTACGGTGATCCGCATCGCGCACGGTTTGGAGCGTTGGAGAGCTCATGACTAGCCCTACAAATGTTTAGATCATGTCCATGTCCAAAACCGAAGGCAAAATCACATTTTTCTCTTTGCAAGAGTGGCTGTCTCACAAATCCCTTCCACTACCAAAAACATAGCGTGAGGCGACCAGAAAGATCACGCTTAGACTCAGAACCTGCACAAAAGTAGCCGTGAATACAGTGCAGACCTGTTGAGGCACGTTGGAATTCCCTCCACCAGGGGGGCGGTTTCTCACAAAGGGTTATGGGCCCACGGCCTTGACCAGTCTACAAATCGCTCAAGGCTTTCGCCACGGACGGGATTCTTGT
Source organism: Penium margaritaceum (assembly GCA_023375785.1). Lineage (NCBI taxonomy): Eukaryota > Viridiplantae > Streptophyta > Zygnematophyceae > Desmidiales > Peniaceae > Penium > Penium margaritaceum. The sequence continues at coordinate 17,414 of SZWC01019491.1, read as the reverse complement.
GAGGACGACATCGCCGTCAGACTCTGAGGTCCCGGTGTGGAAGACTGCACAAATGGTGTAGAAGGAGACGTCGTCCATCCAAAAGCATGCATGCCGCCCATGCTTTGGGCTATGGAGGTGGCACTTCGAGCTGCACCTCGCGCATAAGGGACTGCAAGAGGTCATGAAGGGAACAAAATTCATTGACGAAGCAACGGCAACAAAAGTGTAGAAGGAGGTCTTTGCAAAGAAGATCGCAGAGGCGCTTATGCTGCTGGTTTTCAGGACAACTGAGTCGCAGTGGGGCTACTTCCAAGGCTGCAAGCTGGCAGCCGAGGCTTAGCAAAAAATCGGCTCCATCCATCAATCCAAGTTGTTGGCAAACAAAATCTTTACGATGAAGCGACTCCAAAAAGTGAGAATAGAGGAGGAAGATGATGTCATCTCCGCCATGCAGTAAATCAAATCGCTTGCCTCACAATGCAATGAAATGGGATGGAAGATTGACATGCAGGTGTAGGCGATGGCCCTCCTCATGGCCCTTCCTGACAGTCGGAGCCCTCTCATCAATCTCATGGGAGGATGGGTAGAGGACAAGCTCACCTATGGCACAGTCACAGAGTATATCCACAACGAGGTGCAGCGACGGAGCTGCGGGGAGGCCTCATCTTCCTCACTGGCCCTTGTCACCAAAATGCATGGTGGCGGAAGCGGGGGCAAGGGAGGTGGCGGACATGGCGGCGGCAAGAAGAGCACCAGGAAGGGTGCATACCGTAAACACGACAAGGAGGACGAGTGGGCCTATGAGTGCACCAAGGAGGCAATGGCCGGCGACAGGACGCCAAAGGCAAGAAGGCACCCCTCAAAGGCACTCAAAACCATTACCTCAAGAAGGTGAAGTGGCAATTCCTTGACTCTGGTGCAGAGGAGCATACCCAGGTCGAGAAGGTCGGGTTCATTAACTACACCAAGTCCAGCAAGTCCATGGTAGTCCCGAACGACAAAGTCGAGCCGGCGGCTGGCCAAGGAAACGTGGACATGGAGGTGGTGGTTGGTGGGAAACGGGTGTAGCATGTCATCAAGGGCGCGCAGCACGTACCTAGCCTGGCTGTCATTCTAGGTGTCAACCACTTGACGGACATGGGATACAAGGTACTCTTTAGGAGAAAGGGGGCATTCATACGGAAGGAGGGTGGCGGTGAGCCCGCGCTGGGGGCTAAGCGCGAGGGAGGCCTCGACATTGTGGAGACCAAGGTAATCCCCACTACGACAGATTCACCAGACTTGCAAGAACAAACCGTCAACCTGGCCAGAGGAGGGGGACCTCATCCTGAGCTCTGGCATCGACGATTGTGGCATTCTTCACTTGTAGTGGTGAAGGAGATGGCGGAGCGCGAGCTGGTACGCGACCTCATCATCGACGGTGTACAAGAGGCGACAAATGCCGCAAAGCACAAAAATTGCAAGCCTTGCATTTTGGGCAATGCGCGGCGCAAACCGTTCCACAAGAACGTGAATTGCGCCTCAGACCTGCTTGAGGTCGTGCACAGCGACATGTCAAGACCATTCATGACAGCGTGAAGGAGCGGCGCGCATTAGTTTATCACCTTTGTGGATGACTACAGTAGAAAAATCTACGTGTATTTCATGAGGAGGAAAGGCGAGGTCATGGACCGGTAGGAGTATGTCGCCACGGTGGAGAGGCAGACTAACCAGAAGGCCAGAGCGCTATGCAGAGACAATGACGGAGAGTACGTGGGGTCTAACGGGTGGATGAAGCAGCAAGGCTTAAAATGGGAGGAAACTACACCACATTTGCCTCGGTCAAATGGCGTAGACGAGCGGGCGAACCCCTTGCGGCTGGATCTAGCGGCTTGAGGATTGTTCATATCCTAAAATGGAGGATGGTCCATGAAATTCGACGAGTTGCTGAATCCGGTGGAAGTTGTTTCACCGGAATCAAACACATAACGTGGGAGATATGGGCTTCCGAAGTTGGGATGTGTGCGGCGCCTCTGGGAGTCGGTTTGACAGCCGGTGAACAATCGACCGGAACGAATAATTGTATGCCCGGATGTCCATCCGGGCATTTCCTCTGGAAGGCTACTGAGGCATCCGGTGAATGATTTGCGGAATGTCAGTAATGCAGGTTGTTACTTAGGGACACAACCAAAACTCTCGCTCGGCGTCCGAAACGGGGGAGTGACCATATACCCACAGAATTCTCAATATCTACCTCCATATCCACGTTTCGCATATTAACCACACCATATCCAATTTCGGAACTTTTCGCTTCTTTGTTAACGCTATATCCAGCGAGCTCGCAAAAAAACAAGCTATATCCGAATGTACACGCTATGTTGACGCCGCATGCCATCCAGCGACAACGTGCTGACGTCGTCAACATGAGAGAAAAATCACAAACCCCTCTTTTGAGGGGTTTGCGACTTTTTTCAAATAGGTTTGCGATATTTTTGAGTGGGGGGTCCGAAACAGCCCATGCGTTGAAAGGGAACCTGCTGCGCCCCGCTACTGCGGGGCCCAGCAGGAGCCGGCACAAATATGAAACCCTAAACCCCGAGTGTAATTTGGGGTAGGGTTTGAAAGCGGTTTGAATGGATAAAAAACGGGTTTGGCCCTCCAAAAAAAATATTTGAAAAAGGCGTTTTCGCTCGATCGCGATTCTCGCGAGGGGGGAGGGAGGGTGGGGGGAGAGCGAAGCGACGGGGGTGACACATCACCCCCCTCGCTTCGCTTGACCGGCGACTTGCATCGCCGATCGGGCATGGCCATGCAATGGGCACGGCGTAGTTCTTTTTTTAACTTTTTGGATATGGCGTGGTCAATATTTAACTCGCGGATATCTCAGTCTTATGTTGACGCTTGCGCGGATGTATCAGCCATTTCGCCCCGTCCGAAACTCTGTTGTATGTTTTTTTACTCTGGTCCGTGAATAGGTTTTGAACTACATCAATCCCCATCACCAAACTCGATGATTAACTCATCAAATGCACCAGGGGCACCAATTTACACGTGTAGGGACATCTGCGCCTCCGGAACGGCGTTTTGATGGGTCCTTGATGTATGAGGGCGCCTTGGCGGGCAACATAGTTCACGCCTTAGACTGAGCGGCTAGATTGGGGCACCCCGCTTTGGCTGATGTAGCGGGAGCTACGGTGATGCAAATCGCACACGGATTGTTGCAATGGAGAGCTCATGATTAGCCCTACAAATTTTTAGATTATGTCCATGTCCAAAAACTAATGCAGAATTGGGTTATTCTCTTTGCAAAAGCTACTGTCTCACGATGCCTTTCCACTCCTAGAAACACAGTGTGATGCGACTAGAAAGCTCAGGCTTGGACTCAGAACCTGCACAAAAGTAGCTGTGAACACATTGCAGACCTGTCAAGGCATGTTGGAACTGCCTCCAACCAGGAACTGGATTCTGACACACACTAGGATGCTTATGTGTCAAACCAATAGCACAAGTGTCTTGGTGATGTGGTTGGGTCAGACCACATCCCAGGAAGGTGCTCTTGAGTTCTACGACTGGATAGACAGATGTAAAAGGACTTGTATTGCATGCTAATCAATGAATTCTTGCTTGATTATCTCTTGCGTATTGAGAACTTGAGCTCTTCTTGAGATGTAATGCTAAGTTGTTGATACTCTTGAAGGTGAAATGTATGCCTGGTTAAGCTTGGGGTGTATGACACATGCCTTTAAAGGAAGAAGGTGTAAAAACGTTGGTGAGCTTTTGGTTTTTGTAGCTTCTCTGCCTGAGGTGATTAGCTCAATAGCTAACAGGGGGCACATCCACACTTTCCAAGAGGGTTGTACACCACATCAATGGTAGCATTGCCCTTGACATGGGTGTCCTCATTGAGAGGAATAGACATGATCTGTTGGCATGGCAGGTTACTTTTGGCTGACTTGTTGAAGTTTTTCTAGGTAGCTCCAACAGGCAAGGTTGCATATAGGGTGATAAATCCATAAGGGATCAAGATGTGGATTAGGGTTTCACTTCTTAGCATTCGGGCAAAGACAACAGTGTCAGAGATCAGCAGCACAACGGAGGTGATAAAGGCAGGAGTGCAATACATGTGACCAAAAATCGTCAGCACGAAGGTGACAATGGCAGAAGCTATCGAGAGGTTATACATGACAGAAGAGTAGTACTTTGGATCGAAGAGTTGCTTCTTGACCAGTATCTTCCATGTGACCTCGACAAGGGTGATGTTGATCCTATACGCAGGCATGAGGGTGACTTGGTTGAATCTATACTGAGACACCATTGGGAAATTGAAGCTCTTTCCCATAATCAACTTAGTCTTCAACTTCTCGTCACACTTGAAAAGGACGAGTTTTTCCTCTAGTAAGTACCATGGGTCATCAATGTCCCATCCACCACCAATAGCTTCATGTTGTGTAGAGACATGGCCCATGCTTTCTGGTCCATGTCCCTAGCTTCCCTCTTCAACCTAACTCAACGAGAGTGGTGGATGGATCCATGCTAATCCTCGGGAAAACAATAGAGACCTTCCCTATCACCTCCCAAGTACATCTGGCTTGTCACAATTATCATGATCATTAAGTTTTAGAGAAGGTTACATCTGATTTCAAAGCATATCAGAATGAAACAACCTTTTCATTTCTCACAAACTCATCTTGTTGTATAAGGCTCATCTTGTACTTTTGTGCATGTACTTTAGCTTAGAATAACAAGAGTATTCCCTTCATCCTTTCCCATGATATGATGTTTTATAGAGGCATGTTTGATCCTTGGGCATGTTTGGTATTGATTCAGTCACTTCGGCTATACAAGTCTCAATCATGGTCTATGTGGGATGCATCTCCTTAAGAACGGAATACACCACGGGCCTTTTCTTTTGATTTCTCAGGGAAACATGCCCCTAATCAGATATCAATACAAACGGAAGATTTGAGTCCTCTCCTCTCCTCAATAACGGCTAGGAGTACGAAAGAAAAAAGAGGGTGCTTCATCTCCTATAAAGGTTGCTTCATCTCCAATCCATTGAAAGAATCGTCATGGGGCATGCAGGCCCATGCTAGACAAAGCACAAGGTCTGGTGATGAGAAGAAGCATCGCAGCGCAAAGATTTGGCAAAGTACAAAACAAACACAATGATAACAAGGGAGAAAGTACAATGTGCCCCATAGTGGGCTTATGGGCATGTCCACCAGGCTCTGTAACACCCTCCATGCACACCATAGATGGTGAAACCAGACAAGTGAGGTCTCCCGAAGCATCAGATCGGGTCACTGAGTGCCCAAGTGTTGACCATTGCCAAAAACACACAATATGCATAAGACAAGTCCAAATTCCGCGATAGCATGCTAGTACCACCGGTAAACCAAAGCTGGGCGCATTAGACCTCACAAGGCGTCAAAACATGTCTCTGAACTTCGGGTCTCGGCCACATGTACATCACACACAACAAATCCAGAATGTATGAAAACTTAATCAACTGGTACTGGGCCTTCCGAGGTACTGGTGCGGGCATCGCGTACCTGGTCTCCACCACTAAGAGGATTCATAATATCTCAGAGATCACATGTGGCCAATGAGCATGGGGTCTTCCAATGCATTGCAAAGATACATGACTGTTCATGTCTCGACCACCGAGAAAATCCTTGTAGCCATGAACAGGTGAATTGGTGGTCAGGATCCATCAGAAGTGTCACATCAAAGTAGTGCATCCGTTTGAGCATCATCGGGGTCAACTAAAACGCACTCACTTCACAACACCATCTCATACATAGAGAGCTCAAATCCCATACACCAATACACATATTGGTGTATAGAATTCAATCTGAAGATGCAAGGAAGCTTCCTAGCAATACTCCCGTTGAGCAGGCGTCAGTGCCTGATCAGACGGTGACGACAGTCGCAAGTCGTGCACGCAACGGCAAGAGTTTGGCTAGGGGACACAAGGCAAAGTGTCTGAATGCTTCAATAGCATTTGCAGAGAGAAGTGACAAATGACAGATCCATGGCACAAATACCTGTCGCGGCGCACAGCGGGTGTCGCACGCGGCGGTCCAAGAGCTGTCCTAAAACAGGTCCAAAACCATTGTTTTGGCCATAACTCTGCGCACACATGTCAGAATGCTATGCCGTCTGAACCTAGACGTGCAGGATCACAAGACGGATGCTACAACTGGTCACATGCACGCATCCATCATCAGACGTTGGACACGCAATGTAAAAACATGCAAATCAGGCTCATGGCCAGTCCACCGAAAAGATTCCTACAAGCTGCAGAAAAAACAGCAGGGAGTCCCGACGGTGTCCGGGGCTCTGTAACGGTAGTCGGCAAGCTCCAAGCTGGTAGTCCGCCGCCAGTCGTCACACCGGTGTCATCAGGACCACCAGGGATCTGCACGAGTATGGACACGGCCGAGTGATCACAGTAGACTGTACAAGAACGTCACAAATCACAACACTCCCCCATGACCCGATGGTACGCATGTCCATACACGTGCAGCAGTGGGACAAGAACAATAGTGAGTGTAAAACAGATGGGACACGGACACACATCCCACACTCAATCACCCTCAGGCATGGGACGAAACCCAACAGAACGAATGGCCAACAAAAGCTTTCCACGAGCTGGTGCCTTGGTCAAGAAATTAGCACGCTGCATGTCAGTGCCAACCCACGTGACGGAGATCACGTGTCGCTCCACCAGATCACGCATAAAGTGATTCTCAACCGCAATGTGCTTTGTATGACCGTGAAAGACATTGGAGTTCTTTGCAATGAAGCACAATGGCGGGTACTGACTGACCAAGCTCGAGAAACAAGTGCTGCAGCCATACTGCCTTAGTAGCCCCTGCGCCCAAAGCAACGTACTCTGCCTCCGACAAGCTACGTGTGATGCAGTCCTACTTCCCGCTACACAAAGACAGAGCGGTACCATCAAGCAGGAACACGTAGCCAGTACAGCTGCGTCCATCTGGGCTCCAAGCCCAGTCGTTGTCAGTGTAGCCGTCAAGGACCATCGAACACTGCCGACAAAAGCAGAGTCTGAGGTACGGTGTGGTGACCACATACCGCACCACTCGCACAGCCGCGTGAAGGGCTCTGGCACATGGAGCCTGCGAGAACTGAGTGAGGAGGTTGACAGCAAGAGCAATGTCAGGACGTGTGGTAGTGGCCAGGTACATCAGAGATCTGATGAGACGGAGATACAAGATCACGTCCACTGTCTCCCCGAGCTGTGTGGGATCATCCACCTTCAGGGCATCCTGCCCATCGGGTGTAAGTGGTGTAGAGGCGGTGGGCACTACACCAAGGAGATTGCTGAAACACTCCCCCACGACTCGTGCGTATCGGGCCTGATGCAGCAACAGTGTCCGACGTCTGCGATCTCGCACGACCTTCATACCAAGAAATATCGATGCAGGACCGAGGTCCTTCATCCTGTAGGGAGTCTGAAGGACAGCCTTGGCCTCCTTCATGGCCTCCAGGGATGGAGACACAATCAGAAGGTCATCGACATAGACCAGGATGGCGGTGAACCGCTCGGGTGTCAGTAGGATGAAGAGAGGGATCTGCCTCGCTATGTGCATATCCCGCACGAGTCAAAGTGCCGGTGATCTCCCGGTTCCAACACCGCGGAGACTGCTTGAGGCCGTACAAGGAATTGCGCAAGATCCAAACCTTGTCACCATCCTCAAAGCCTGGTGGCTGAGCCACGTTAATCTCCTCATCCAAAGAGCCATGGAGGAACCCATTGTTCACGTCCATCTGGTGCAGTTCCCAGTCATGCTGAGCCACTACACCAAACAGAGCTCGAGCTGAGGTCATGCGGCCGATAGGAGCAAAAGTGTCAATGTCATCAACGCCCTCAATCTGAGAGTACCCCTTGACGACCAAGCAGGCCTTGTAGCGTTCTAGTGAGCCATCCGGCTTCACTTTCTTACAAAACACCCACTTGACCTGAATAGCCTTCCTCCGAGGTGGAAGGTCGACAAGCTCGTAGACTCTATGCACTCAGATAGCGTGAAGCTCATCCTCGCGGGCAGCGCGCCAAGCGTCAGCATCCTTTGATGAGAGAGCTTCTCTCAGGGTGCCCGAGTCGGGCACCACAGAGGGAGAGCTTTGTGTGGCAAGGGCACACGCCTCGGTGATAGGCCTGACGACCACAAGATCAGCTGCTGCATCACAAGCGATATGGAACTTGCGAGTGACGAGATCGTGCCCTACGGGGCAAGCTGGATGTGCCTGTGTGAGCTCAATGCGGACACTCGGGCCTAGGGCTTTTGTGCCGGGGTCACCACTCGCGATGCTGGGAGAGGGGTGCTTGGGTGCGGGGCCCGATGCTCGTTGAGCTCCGGAATCCAGTGGTCAAAGACGGCCACCAGGCTCACGCGAGTAACGTGAGCTCGAGGGGCGCACCTCAGGCTCACGGACAGGCACGACCACAGCTGGTGGGGGCTGAGGCAAGGCAGCCGGTGATGCCATGCAAGGAGATGCGTGTGTGGGGAACACGGGATTGGGTGTAATAGCAGGAGCAAGCAAGACTGGACCTGACATAGAGGCAGGAGTGCCAGCAGACGCACGCACCGGAATAGGCGAGACTAGACTAGATACAGAAACAGGAGTGCCATCAGACGCAGGTACTAGCGCAAAAGCAAGGGCACCTGTGGGGTGTGAAACAGGCTGTACGAGCGAGGTCTCTGGACCGACGGCGATGATCGCCGAGTCATCAAGGGCCGGAGACCGAGAGGTGAAGGGGCCTCGAACGGACACATCAGCCTGGTGAGAGGTGCTCGCTGGCGTAGAAGTCTCCCCCATCCGCCGTGAACCCTCACAGGTAGGAACATGTGTGGCGGAGAGTGCCATGATGGAAGTCAGGTCACGGTAGGTGAGAGACTCGAAAAACAGTGCGTCGCGTGACTCAATGACGCGACGACGAGTAGGGTCCCAGAAGCGCCAAGCCTTAGACCGCGGGGAAATGCCTACGAAGGCACACAAGCGACCCCGGGGTGAGACCTTGGACCCCTACTGGCCCTCAGTGTACCAAACGGAGGCCAGGGCTCCCCAGACACGAGCAACACGAAGGTCAGCACGGTGTCCAAACCAGAGGTCATACGGTGTAATATGGTCCGGAAGCGAACTGTGCGGGAGGCGGTTCCAGATCCAAGTCATGTAGGCGAAACTCTCAAGGACAAAGGACTCACGGAGACCACACTCAGACCGCATAGCGTGAACCGCATCCTCCATGGTGCGGTTCCAGCGCTCGGAAGCACCGTTCTGCTGAGGGGTAGCAGGCGTAGAGACCTGGTGAAAAATCCCGTGATCAGCAAAGAATCCGTCCATCTCGCCAAGGAACTCATCACTGCGATCCAAGCACGAAGTATGTAGCGTGTGACGTGACTGACTCTCAGCCATCACTAACCAGAGTCGAACCGCAAGAGCGGCGTCGCTCTTCTGATGCAGGCTGTAGACCCACCGCATCTAGAGAAAGTCATACATCAGAGTTAGAACATACCGGTCCCGATCAGAGAAGGACTCGACCGGAAGAAGACTGAGAAGGTCTAGGTGAGCTACCTCGAGAGGCCAAAGCGCTCGGGAACGAGAGTCAGGGTAGGTGCATCGGTGCATATTCCCCTGAGCGCAAAAGAGACCGTCGTTCTTGGGTGGCTTCTCGAAAGAAGCCGCGTCAAGACCGAGAGCTAGCTGTGTTCGAATGAGCTTCGACACAGTATCGGAGCCCACATGACACAGACGGCGATGAAGTAACCGCTGGTGATCCGGAGACAGAACACCAGTGACAAAGACCCGACCGGAGGTGGAAGGAGAGCAAGGGGAGGAGGTCCGAGAGACGCGGTACAGATCATCTATGACTGAGGCATGAAGGACAACGCTGCGAGTATCTGTAGCAGTCATAGTCGCTGAGTCTGCGGCATGCTCCACAGAGAGACCCATCAGTGTGCAGGCACGCACAGGAAGCAGGCTGAGCTCAAGATCAGGCACAAACGACACGTTGGAGAGGTTCAAGGGGCCAGACAAACCGTCGAAATATACAACCCCAACACCATGGACTGGCAAGGACTGACCAGAGCCTGTACAGACGGAACGGAAAGACGTGACAGGACCGAGAACAACAAAATCACTACGACGACACGTCATGTGATGAGTGGCACCAGAATCGATGATCCAAGTGCCACTGGAGTCACGACTGGAGGACGTCACTGTACAACGGGTAATGGAACACTCGACATCAGAGGGACGTTGAGCCGTCAGTGGGGAGGAATGACGTAGGGTACAAAGATGAGACTCATGAACCCAATCGGTGCTGTCAAGCTCATCATCATCATATGCTGACTGTGCTCCCCCACACGCGTCATCACGACCCACAGGAACAGATGGACAGACAGTCTGTGGACCACCCAACGATGAAAATTCACTCGCACCTCTCTGAAAGCGAACCACCAGAAGGTGTCCGAGCTCAGCAATGGTGCGGTCGTGTGGGTGCGGATCACTGCTACTCGCCGGTGAGGAAGCGGGAACAGCTGCAGTTGTGGCCGCCACGCATCCGAAGGATGGCGATGATGACGTGCTTGACGTGGAATAGAGGGCGTGTGCAGCCTGTAGCCCACGAGTAATCCGCGCCCAGTCGAGCGGCTGCTGGTACTCAGCGTAGCGATGGGTGCTTCCATAGTTGTAACAGTGAATAAAACGTCCACTGCTACCACTGGATGACGACTGCTGCTGTTACTGTTGCTGACCTGATCCACGCTTCCCCTTCTTCTTCTTCCCCTGAGATGCTGTTGCAACACCCTGTGTCTGAGTGGGTGTGGGCGGAGCGGAAGAGGAGGAAGATGTGGACGTGATGGAGGATGAAGAAGGAGACTGCAGGAGGGAAGATGGTGGTGATGTGATGACTACTGCAGCAAGAGAAGTCTCCTGATGGGCCATGGCTGTCTTGCGGGCTGAAGTCACCTGGAGGAAGAGCTGATGTGCCCAAGGGAGAAGCTACAGAGTGGCTGAAAAGGGCTCGAGGACAGCGTCGCTGTACCGTGTGAAGATGTCAGTGTACTCAAGGCGAACTCCAAGCATCATCGTACGGAGCGCCCACAGCAGTGTGCATCCTGAGGTCCCAAGGCGCATGTAGATGCGCATGGCGCGTTGTCAGTAATCGGCTGATGGCTCTATAGGCCCCTGACGGAGAGAGTGGAAGACAGGAATGTGTGCTGCACGAGTGGCGTGCGTCTCTGCGGCCAGCAGAAATAAGGCCAGATCCCAACCTCCGCATGGATCGGCGCCAGTGCCTGTGCCGGCCTCGCCAAAGAAGGGGCGGAAATCGACAACGGTCTTGCGTGGCATGGCATAGAGAAGTCCGCGCTTCGCCCTGGCTGCTGTCAGCACATGTGCTGGGTCTATAGGCTGATACGGGCTGTGGTAGTAGGGACACACTCCCTCTGAAGTAGCCCAAACCTGAAAGAGGATCTCCCAGTAGTGGAAGCCGTCCTCACTGATGTACCATGGAGGTGGTTTCTCAAAGTCCTTGGGTTGCCGCTCCGTGGGGAGAGCAACGGCAGACTGAGGAGGACGAAGGACGGGGAAGAATCCTGGAAGGGGATAGTCAGCGGGATAGTCGGGTAACGATCGTATCAGAGGAAACCGAGGAGATCTGGTGCCCGTCTGCAGCTGACGGAGGCGCTCCTGAAGAACTCGAATCTCATGATCCGGGGAGTCGCCTGTCATGCCTCGCATGAATGGATCATCATCCAGGAGGTCAAGAGGTGGTGGGTCAGGTCTAGCTCCTGTCACGAGTGCTTGAGCCGACTACTATGTAGGGACCGCGACACTGGCAGCTCCCTCGGAAACCTGCCGTGGGACCGTGGACTGGGCATGCAGAAGCTCAGTCAACGTGCGCATGGCATCAATCTGCTCTCGCTGTAGGCAACACATCTCATCCTGCTGGCTTCGCAGGTCCTTAATGGCCTGTGAGCGTGGGCTCAAGACCCCAAAAGAAGAGGAGGAGGGATCACCTGTCCCCTTCCCCTTGTTGTCAGACGAGTTCATGTTGCCTCTCAATATGGACTGACAAGTCAGGTTTGTCACATTGCAAAAGCGTCAACGTTTCTCGAAGAGTTGAGACGCTGGCAATTTTTGACTGTCCAGCCAAAATTTTGCCTACGTATGGCGCTGACATTAGCAGGTGGTTGCTCACGTCAACACAACCTGATAACGTCAGCAAGCAAAAATGCTGATGTCAGCTCCACTCCCCCTCCTTTTTTTTCTCTTGCGGTTCTACGCGAGCATGCAGCCGCTCCGCGGCGGCTGCGCGGAAGTTGCGTGGAAGCTACGTAGCAGCTTCCGCTCAGCTGCTGCTGCAGCTGTGCTGTCAGCTGCAGCAGTAACTGCGTGGCTGCGTGCGCAGCAGTGGGAGCAGCGGCTGCGCAATGCCGCTGCTGTTGCTATGCGCTGCGGCTCCTGCTCGCTGCCACCGCCGTGCGCTGCTGTTGCTACCGCTGCTGCGCTCCTGTTGCTGCAACTACTATCGCTCTGATGCTGCCGCCGCGGCTGCCGCTGCTGCTGCTGTGCTGCTGTTGCCGCCGCTGCTGCTGCTCTGCTGCTGCCATCGCTGCTGCGTTGCGCTGCTGTTGCCGCGGCCGCTGCTGCGGCTGCGGACGGCGGCTGTACTCGCTGTAGCCGCCACGCGTTGTTGTAGCTGCTGCTACGACGCTGCTGCTGCCGCTGCTGCTGCCGCTGCTGCTGCTGCTGCTCTGTTGCTATGCTGCTGCTGGTACGGTGGCAATGCCGCTGTTACGGTCTCACGTGATGTGTGTGGGCTGCGTCGACGGCGACCGGTTGTCTTCGACAGGCCTTAGTGGATCTGCTGCAGCGGTGACTCTCAGTGCTGCTGCTCTGCTGTGTCTCTGCTGCGCAGCTCAGTAAGAACTGTCTCACTACTCTGATACCATGAGAAGGTGCAAGGAAGCTTCCTAGCAACACTCCCGTTGACCAGGCGTCAGTGCCTGTTCAGACGGTGACGACAGTCACAAGTCTTGCACGCAACGGCAAGAGTTTGCATAAGGGGACACAAGGCAAAGTGTCTGAATGCTTCAATAGCATTTGCAGAGAGAAATGAAAAATGACAGATCCATGGCATAAACACCTGTCGTGGTGCACAGCGGGTGGCGCACGCGGCGGTTGAAGAGCTGTACTAAAACCGGCCCAAAACCACTGCTTTGGCCATAACTCTGCACACACATGTCAGAATGTTACACCGTCTGAACCTATAGGTGCAGGATCACAAGAAGGATGCTACGAATATTCACATGCATGCATCCATCATCAGACGGTGGACAAGCAATGCAAAAACATGCAAATCGGGCTCATGGCCAGTCCGTCGAAAAGAATCTTGCAAGCTGCAGAAAAAACAGCAGGGAGTCCCGGCAGTGTCCGAGGCTCTAGAAGGGTAGTCGGCCAGCTGCAAGCTGGTAGTCAGCCGCCAATCGTCGCACCGGTGTCACCCGGGCCCGCCTCAAGGATCTGCACGAGTATGGACACGGCCGAGTGGTCACATTAATCTGTACAAGGAAGTCACAAATCACAACATCCAAAACCGAAAAACCTCCTTTCATGACCCATTTTTAATCTCCTTAGCATCATCAAACCAAAGTAGAGATGCGTGTTGTCCGAACTGAAAGCCTTCTCCACACTCTGTCGAAGTTAGAAGAAAATCATGCAAGGCCCCTCTCCCAAGCTCCTCTCTTCTCCCACCCCGTCGTGGCCTCTAGCATTGAGTTAGATCATTAACAAGTATACCCTTATCAATCACATATGCATGCCTAAGTTTCATAGTGGACAAAATCAGAGAACGTTTCTTGCTAAAGTGACGTCTCTTCATCCCTTATGAAATGCATGAAGTTAATCAGAAAATTTATTCATATTTAATCTTGAAAAGGATACACAATAAACTTTATATGCCTTACTACATTCATCACATCGTTTAGGAGAAAGGTAAGTTCCCAAGGATGAAATAAGTACATAGCAATTGAATGCATCATGCATGTCATATTTAGAACCTGGTAACGTCTATCCCACCTTCCGGATCTTGTAGAGATACCCTAGGTTGTACCGGGTTTTGCACCTGCAGCCGGGGTCAGTCCCAAGGTTGCTCTTTGTGTCTAGGTTACCACCCTTCCTAACACGTTTCCACGTGGAAAGCGATGCCAGCACCTCTTCAGGTTCCACTGTTGTCCTGTCGTCTCCTCCGTCCTCTTCATCGGGGACGTCCGCAAAAGCGCAGTGGTGTGCCGTTGGCTGGACCTGGCGACGTGGCGTTCCTCGGCCCATATGCCCATCGGCGCACATGCGCACTGCCAACGCTGCCGCCCTCATCCATCCGCTTCCCCCCATCCGCCTCTTGCGCTCCTGCTTGCATGAGAGCAACGGAGGCCACCCCTGCTGCGCGCGGCGGAGCCTGCGGGCGAGTGTGGGGAGTCAGCTGAGTTTATTCCGTCTGCGTTTCTTTGAGGGGTCGAGTTGGCACACCGATAGTAGTGACAAAATTTGCATTTTCTTTTCCGTCTCTTGACAGCGACCTGTGTGTGGTAGGGCTTGCAGACGTGTTCGGATGGTAACAGCAGCTGCAGTAGCCTCTTGCTCGCCAGTGTTCGATTGTTGAGAGCTTGACGGTTGTGCGTTGTCGAATTCCTGCTGCCGCACGCATCCGCCATGGCCGCAGTAGCAGCGTCCGCCGTCTCTCTGAGGGTGTGCTCCACCACCGCTCAGCTGAGCAGCAGCGCCTCACTCTCCCTGCGCGGCGAGCAGGCCCTGCCGTGCGCCGTCGCTCGCGTGGCCGTCACCGCCCCCTCGGCGTCCCCCGTCGTGTACGGTAGGTGGACGAACTTCTCGAAAGTTTGGCGAAGGACCACAGATGGGGCGGCCGCTCTCGTCGGTTCAGTCTCTGTGCGTTGTGGAGAGGACGGGGGTGCTCCTTGCCTCCTAGGCTTTGGGCCGGCGAATGCTCTTTAGGGTGGTCCTTTGGCTCGCCGATGTAATCGCGGGTGGTGGTCTCCAACTGAGACCGCCACGCACCGGGACTTACTCTTTTTCTCTGTGTGTCACCGACAATCAGGCAGGTAGGCAGAGACAGACGATGGGGCAGCCTGACGGACGTGCGGTCACTCAGGCGGCGCACAGCAGCTCTGACCCCTCGGGGCTTCACTGTGCACGCGACGGACAATGCCGCTGGCCAGGCTTCAGGATATTGTGGAAATGGCTCTCCGCCATTGACCACTGTAGGCACTTTTACTGAAACCCTGACCGCGGGTACACGCGCGCGTGTGCTGCGCGAGGGCCCTGCAAGTATCGATGCCGGCCCGTGGGCCGGCGCGTGACGCGTGTTGTTTCCACGGGATGAGGATAATCGAGCGGCGGTCGGGGTATCGGACGGCCGTAGCTTGTGACCAGATCCTCGTATCTAGTGCGGGACTCTTGGCGGTCGTGCCCGCGGTGGCGCCCGTCGGCCTCGGCCCCAGCTCACTTTGCAAGCTCTCTTCACGTTACGTTTGATGCGTTCGTAGTCACTTGGGGAGGGTCCGTCCGATCGACGGATTTTGTTGTTTTGCAAGCCGAGCTGACGAAGCAGCGAGAGTTAGCTTTCTGAGCTCTCTCTCATGGCGTTGGGACGGACTAATGCAGCGGAGGTCGCAGTGGGTAAGCATACTTTCGCGAAGGCGTGTCGCCGGTTGTATGAAAATTGAGGCAAAGCCAGCGGCGAGCTGTTGCACGGGCACTTCGCTGTTGGGCGAGCGGCAGAGTCGCGCATTGCGATGCGTGCGGTGGCATCGGCCTTGGCCGTCGGCCTCCGTGATTGGCGAAATGATTTCTTCGCAGGTCGCCGACAGACCGCCGGGGCTTGATGGGCCGGCTGGGCTGGTTGGACAGGAATGCATTGAATCCAGTCTTCTTAAGCGTCGGCTCGGCTGTCGATTGGAGGGTTTCTCTGGCGGCAAAGAAACCATGGCGTAGCGGCAACTTCTGAGCGGGTCGCAACCGGTGGTAGTGACGCCTCATGGATGTGTCCAGGATTGATTGAGGGTCGGGTTGAGTGTCCGCATAGAGCGAACGGTTTGGACAGGGCGTGTGGCCTGGATGCCGCATACGGCATGGGCGGCATGGCGCGCGGGTAGTGAAGATGGTGCCTTGCTGATTACCCAGGTGGTGCGGATAGAAAAGGTTGGAGGGGAGGGGGTGGAAGGATGGAGTCGATGTCATGGAGGAAGTCGCTGCACAGCTCGTACACGGACGGTGGAAGGGATGGAGCTCACGGAACGGTTTTGGTAGTCTGGAAGGGTGTCCTGCTAGCATAGAAGGGGTGGGAGGCGGGAGGGAGCGCGTTGGTGTGGGGTCTGCAACGTTCTACTGCCTCTGCGGCGCAGGGAGCTGGCTTTCGGCGGGACGCGTGAGCGAGTGTACGCTTGACGCGCTGAGTTACGCATTTGTGGGTGGTAGTCGGAGCTCTAATTTGCCGGAGCGACGTGACATGACGTGGCATGCGAAGGAATGGCACTGCATTGGGTTCGGGCATGGGAGGGAGTGACTGTGAGCGCAGGTGGACGGCATGCAGACTGTCATGTGTGGTGACAGAAGTGTTACACATGTTGTGTGACTGGCTGCATGGTGTGATAAGCAGATACCGGAGGTTTTTAATTCACCTCTTGAACCCACATGGGCATGCCAAGCTATGCCCTGCCATGTCTTGCCTCGCCCTGTCAAAACATGCCACTCCATGCTGTGCCATGCTGTTCCGTTCCTATCGACGTCTTCAGCTTTGCACAACCCTACCTGCCTCCGCGTGAACAGTGACGGCGGAGATGGTGAAGCAGAAACCCTGCCTGGAATTTTGATGTGGTTTGGTGCGGTTGTCTTCACTGAGTTCATGCTGCCTAACGCCTGACCCCTATTGAACCCTGGAGGGATGTTCATCCGCTTGCCTGTATGATACAGGGAGCTGCGATGCTCTGGCTGATGCTCTCCCTCCATTGCTGGGTCTAGGTTTATGTTATTTTCAATTGGTCACCCGGAGTTCTAGCCTTCCATTGCTGGGTCTGTTCCCGCTACCGCCAGTCCCACTGCAGCAGGTTCTGGAGCTGATGCTGCTGCTGCACGTGCTTTTGCCGGCCTGTTGGCGTGCACTCGCTTTCATTTTGCCTACGTGTGCAGTGGTGTGCGGCAGAGGCGACAAGCGCACCGCAAAGGGCAAGAGGACTCGGGGCTCGTTTGGAAACGTGAGTGAGACGAACTGAAGGCCACCTCACTGTTCTTTGTCCTTACGCTCTCATCCCTGATCTTTTGGGTACTGGCGCTGCCTTTGCACCATTGTTTCAGTGCTGCTGGGTGCTGGCAGGGGTCTGACCACATCTGATGTGCTCTCCCCTCCC
>SZWC01019490.1:38770-52710 GCA_023375785.1 Penium margaritaceum | reverse complement strand
AAGCTGGGTTGGAAGTTGGGATGGAAGCCAGGATGGAAGTTGGGTTGGAAGTTGGGTTGGAAGTTGGATTGGAAGTTGGGTTGGAATTTGGGTTGGATGTTGGGTTGAAAGTTGGGTTGGATGCTGGGTTGGATGCTGGGTTGGAAGTTGGGGTGGAAGTTGGGTTTGAAGATGGGTTGGAAGTTGGGTCTGAAGCTGGGATGGAACTTGGGATGAAAGTTGGATTGGAAGCTACGTTGGAAGTTGGGTTGGAAGCTGGACTAGAAGTTTGGTTGGAATTTGAGTTGAAAGTTGGGATGGAAGCTGGGATGTAAGTTGGGTTGGATGTGAGGTTGGATGTTGGGTTGGAAGATGAGCTGGAAGTTGGGTTACAAGTTGGGTTGGAAGTTGGGTTGGAAGTTGGGTTGGAAGGTGGGTTGAAATTTGGGTTGGAAGTTGGGTTAGAAGTTTGGATGGAAGTTGGGATGGAAGTTAGGTTATAAGTTTGGTTGGAAGTTTGGATGGAAGTTGGGATGGGAGTTGGGTTGGAAGTTGCGTTAGACGTTGGGATGGAAGTTGGGATGGGAGTTGGGTTGGAAGTTGCGTTAGACGTTGGGATGGAAGTTGGGATGGGAGTTGGGTTGGAAGTTGCGTTAGACGTTGGGATGGAAGTTGGGATGGGAGTTGGGTTGGAAGTTGCGTTAGACGTTGGGATGGAAGTTGGGATGGGAGTTGGGTTGGAAGTTGCGTTAGACGTTGGGATGGAAGTTGGGATGGGAGTTGGGTTGGAAGTTGCGTTAGACGTTGGGATGGAAGTTGGGATGGGAGTTGGGTTGGAAGTTGCGTTAGACGTTGGGATGGAAGTTGGGATGGGAGTTGGGTTGGAAGTTGCGTTAGACGTTGGGATGGAAGTTGGGATGGGAGTTGGGTTGGAAGTTGCGTTAGACGTTGGGATGGAAGTTGGGATGGGAGTTGGGTTGGAAGTTGCGTTAGACGTTGGGATGGAAGTTGGGATGGGAGTTGGGTTGGAAGTTGCGTTAGACGTTGGGATGGAAGTTGGGATGGGAGTTGGGTTGGAAGTTGCGTTAGACGTTGGGATGGAAGTTGGGATGGGAGTTGGGTTGGAAGTTGCGTTAGACGTTGGGATGGAAGTTGGGATGGGAGTTGGGTTGGAAGTTGCGTTAGACGTTGGGATGGAAGTTGGGATGGGAGTTGGGTTGGAAGTTGCGTTAGACGTTGGGATGGAAGTTGGGATGGGAGTTGGGTTGGAAGTTGCGTTAGACGTTGGGATGGAAGTTGGGATGGGAGTTGGGTTGGAAGTTGCGTTAGACGTTGGGATGGAAGTTGGGATGGGAGTTGGGTTGGAAGTTGCGTTAGACGTTGGGATGGAAGTTGGGATGGGAGTTGGGTTGGAAGTTGCGTTAGACGTTGGGATGGAAGTTGGGATGGGAGTTGGGTTGGAAGTTGCGTTAGACGTTGGGATGGAAGTTGGGATGGGAGTTGGGTTGGAAGTTGCGTTAGACGTTGGGATGGAAGTTGGGATGGGAGTTGGGTTGGAAGTTGCGTTAGACGTTGGGATGGAAGTTGGGATGGGAGTTGGGTTGGAAGTTGCGTTAGACGTTGGGATGGAAGTTGGGATGGGAGTTGGGTTGGAAGTTGCGTTAGACGTTGGGATGGAAGTTGGGATGGGAGTTGGGTTGGAAGTTGCGTTAGACGTTGGGATGGAAGTTGGGATGGGAGTTGGGTTGGAAGTTGCGTTAGACGTTGGGATGGAAGTTGGGATGGGAGTTGGGTTGGAAGTTGCGTTAGACGTTGGGATGGAAGTTGGGATGGGAGTTGGGTTGGAAGTTGCGTTAGACGTTGGGATGGAAGTTGGGATGGGAGTTGGGTTGGAAGTTGCGTTAGACGTTGGGATGGAAGTTGGGATGGGAGTTGGGTTGGAAGTTGCGTTAGACGTTGGGATGGAAGTTGGGATGGGAGTTGGGTTGGAAGTTGCGTTAGACGTTGGGATGGAAGTTGGGATGGGAGTTGGGTTGGAAGTTGCGTTAGACGTTGGGATGGAAGTTGGGATGGGAGTTGGGTTGGAAGTTGCGTTAGACGTTGGGATGGAAGTTGGGATGGGAGTTGGGTTGGAAGTTGCGTTAGACGTTGGGATGGAAGTTGGGATGGGAGTTGGGTTGGAAGTTGCGTTAGACGTTGGGATGGAAGTTGGGATGGGAGTTGGGTTGGAAGTTGCGTTAGACGTTGGGATGGAAGTTGGGATGGGAGTTGGGTTGGAAGTTGCGTTAGACGTTGGGATGGAAGTTGGGATGGGAGTTGGGTTGGAAGTTGCGTTAGACGTTGGGATGGAAGTTGGGATGGGAGTTGGGTTGGAAGTTGCGTTAGACGTTGGGATGGAAGTTGGGATGGGAGTTGGGTTGGAAGTTGCGTTAGACGTTGGGATGGAAGTTGGGATGGGAGTTGGGTTGGAAGTTGCGTTAGACGTTGGGATGGAAGTTGGGATGGGAGTTGGGTTGGAAGTTGCGTTAGACGTTGGGATGGAAGTTGGGATGGGAGTTGGGTTGGAAGTTGCGTTAGACGTTGGGATGGAAGTTGGGATGGGAGTTGGGTTGGAAGTTGCGTTAGACGTTGGGATGGAAGTTGGGATGGGAGTTGGGTTGGAAGTTGCGTTAGACGTTGGGATGGAAGTTGGGATGGGAGTTGGGTTGGAAGTTGCGTTAGACGTTGGGATGGAAGTTGGGATGGGAGTTGGGTTGGAAGTTGCGTTAGACGTTGGGATGGAAGTTGGGATGGGAGTTGGGTTGGAAGTTGCGTTAGACGTTGGGATGGAAGTTGGGATGGGAGTTGGGTTGGAAGTTGCGTTAGACGTTGGGATGGAAGTTGGGATGGGAGTTGGGTTGGAAGTTGCGTTAGACGTTGGGATGGAAGTTGGGATGGGAGTTGGGTTGGAAGTTGCGTTAGACGTTGGGATGGAAGTTGGGATGGGAGTTGGGTTGGAAGTTGCGTTAGACGTTGGGATGGAAGTTGGGATGGGAGTTGGGTTGGAAGTTGCGTTAGACGTTGGGATGGAAGTTGGGATGGGAGTTGGGTTGGAAGTTGCGTTAGACGTTGGGATGGAAGTTGGGATGGGAGTTGGGTTGGAAGTTGCGTTAGACGTTGGGATGGAAGTTGGGATGGGAGTTGGGTTGGAAGTTGCGTTAGACGTTGGGATGGAAGTTGGGATGGGAGTTGGGTTGGAAGTTGCGTTAGACGTTGGGATGGAAGTTGGGATGGGAGTTGGGTTGGAAGTTGCGTTAGACGTTGGGATGGAAGTTGGGATGGGAGTTGGGTTGGAAGTTGCGTTAGACGTTGGGATGGAAGTTGGGATGGGAGTTGGGTTGGAAGTTGCGTTAGACGTTGGGATGGAAGTTGGGATGGGAGTTGGGTTGGAAGTTGCGTTAGACGTTGGGATGGAAGTTGGGATGGGAGTTGGGTTGGAAGTTGCGTTAGACGTTGGGATGGAAGTTGGGATGGGAGTTGGGTTGGAAGTTGCGTTAGACGTTGGGATGGAAGTTGGGATGGGAGTTGGGTTGGAAGTTGCGTTAGACGTTGGGATGGAAGTTGGGATGGGAGTTGGGTTGGAAGTTGCGTTAGACGTTGGGATGGAAGTTGGGATGGGAGTTGGGTTGGAAGTTGCGTTAGACGTTGGGATGGAAGTTGGGATGGGAGTTGGGTTGGAAGTTGCGTTAGACGTTGGGATGGAAGTTGGGATGGGAGTTGGGTTGGAAGTTGCGTTAGACGTTGGGATGGAAGTTGGGATGGGAGTTGGGTTGGAAGTTGCGTTAGACGTTGGGATGGAAGTTGGGATGGGAGTTGGGTTGGAAGTTGCGTTAGACGTTGGGATGGAAGTTGGGATGGGAGTTGGGTTGGAAGTTGCGTTAGACGTTGGGATGGAAGTTGGGATGGGAGTTGGGTTGGAAGTTGCGTTAGACGTTGGGATGGAAGTTGGGATGGGAGTTGGGTTGGAAGTTGCGTTAGACGTTGGGATGGAAGTTGGGATGGGAGTTGGGTTGGAAGTTGCGTTAGACGTTGGGATGGAAGTTGGGATGGGAGTTGGGTTGGAAGTTGCGTTAGACGTTGGGATGGAAGTTGGGATGGGAGTTGGGTTGGAAGTTGCGTTAGACGTTGGGATGGAAGTTGGGATGGGAGTTGGGTTGGAAGTTGCGTTAGACGTTGGGATGGAAGTTGGGATGGGAGTTGGGTTGGAAGTTGCGTTAGACGTTGGGATGGAAGTTGGGATGGGAGTTGGGTTGGAAGTTGCGTTAGACGTTGGGATGGAAGTTGGGATGGGAGTTGGGTTGGAAGTTGCGTTAGACGTTGGGATGGAAGTTGGGATGGGAGTTGGGTTGGAAGTTGCGTTAGACGTTGGGATGGAAGTTGGGATGGGAGTTGGGTTGGAAGTTGCGTTAGACGTTGGGATGGAAGTTGGGATGGGAGTTGGGTTGGAAGTTGCGTTAGACGTTGGGATGGAAGTTGGGATGGGAGTTGGGTTGGAAGTTGCGTTAGACGTTGGGATGGAAGTTGGGATGGGAGTTGGGTTGGAAGTTGCGTTAGACGTTGGGATGGAAGTTGGGATGGGAGTTGGGTTGGAAGTTGCGTTAGACGTTGGGATGGAAGTTGGGGTGGAACTTGGGTTGGAAGCTGGGTTAGAAGTTGGGTTGGAAGTTGGGTTGGAAGTTGGGTTGGAAGTTGGGTTGGAAGTTGGGTTGGAAGTTGTGTTGAAAGTTGGGTTGGAAGGTGGATTGGTTGCTGGGTTGGAAGTTAAGTTGGAATTTGGGTTGGAAATTGGGATGGAAGTTGTGTTGGAAGTTTGGTTGGAAGTTGGGTTAGATGTTGGGTTGGAAGTTGGGTTGGAAGTTGGGATGGAAGTTGGGATGAAAGTTGGATTGGAAGCTCGGTTGGAAGTTCGATTGGAAGCTGGATTGGAAGTTGGGTTGGAATTTGGGTTGGAAGTTGGGATGGAAGCTGGGATGGTAGTTGGGTTGGAAGTTAGGTTGGATGTTGGGTTGAAAGTTGAGTTGGAAGTTGGGTTACAAGTTGGGTTGGAAGTTGGGTTGGATGTTGGGTTGGAAGGTGGGTTGAAATTTGGGATGGAAGTTGGGTTGGAAGTTGAGTTGGAAGTTCAGTTGGAAGTTAGGTTGGAAGTTAGGTTGGAAGTTGGGTTGGAATTTGGGTTGGAAATTGGGTTGGAAGTTGGGATGGAAGTTGGGATGGAAGTTGGGTTGAAAGTTGGGTTGGATATTGGGTTGGAAGTTGGGATGGAAATTTGATTGGAAGTTGGGTTGGAAGTTGGGTTGGAAGTTGGGATGGAAGTTGAGATGAAGGTTGGGTTGGATGTTGGGTTGGAAGTTGGCTTGAAAGTTAGGGTGGAAGTTGGGATTGAAGTTGGGATGGAATTCGGGTTGGAAGTTGGGTTGGACGTTGGGTTGGAAGCTACGCTGGAAGTTGGGTTGGAAGTTGGGTTGGAAGTTGGGTTGGAAGCAGGGTTGGAAGTTGGGTTGGACGTTGGGTTGGAAGCTACGCTGGAAGTTGGGTTGGAAGTTGGGTTGGAAGTTGGGTTGGAAGCAGGGTTGGAAGTTGGGCTGGAAACTAGGATGGAAGTTGGGTTGGAAGTTAGGTTGGAAGTTGGATTGGAAGTTGGGTTGGAAGTTGAGTTGGATGTTGGGTTGAAAGTTTAGTTGGAAGCTGGGTTGGATGCTGGGTTGGAAGTTGGGGTGGAAATTGGGTTTGAAGTTGGGTTGGAAGTTGGGATGGAACTTGGGATGAAAGTTGGATTGGAAGCTCCGTTGGAAGTTGGGTTGGAAGCTGGATTGGAAGTTTGGTTGGAATTTGGGTTGGAAGTTGGGATGGAAGCTGTGATGTAAGTAGGGTTGGATGTTAGGTTGGATGTTGGGTTGGAAGATGAGTTGGAAGTTGGGTTACAAGCTGGGTTGGAAGTTGGGTTGGAAGGTGGGTTGAAATTCGGGTTGGAAGTTGGGTTGGAAGTTGGGATGGAAGTTGGGATGGAAGTTGGGTTGGAAGTTTGGTTGGAAGTTTGGTTGAAAGTTATGTTGGAAGTTGGGTTGGAAGTTGGGTTGGAAGTTGGGTTGGAAGTTGGGATGGAAATTGGGATGGAAGTTGTGTTGGAAGTTGGGATGGAAGTTGGGATGGAAGCTGGGTTGGAAGTGGGGTTGGAAATTGGGTTGGAAGTTGGGTTGGAAGTTGGGTGGGAAGTTGGGTTGGAAGTTGGGTTGGAAGTTGGGTTGGAAGTTGGGTTGGAAGTTGGGTTGGAAGTTGGGTTGGAAGTTGGGTTGGAAGTTGGGATGGAAGTTGGGTTGGAAGTTGGGTGAGAAGTTCGTTTGGAAGTTGGGATGGAAGTTGGGATGGAAGCTGGGTTAAAAGTTGGGCAAGAAGTTGGGTTGGATGTTGGGTTGGACGTTTCGTTGGAAGTTTGGTTGGAAGATGGGTTGGAAGTTGGGTTGGAAGTTGGGTTGAAAGTTGGGTTGGAAGTTGGGTTGAAAGTTGGGTAGAAAGTTGGGTTGAAAGTTGAGTAGAAAGTTGGGTTGGAAGTTGGGTGGCAAGGTGGGTTGCAAGTTGGGTTGGAAGTTGGATTGCAAGTTGGGTTGGAAGTTGGGTTGGAAGTTGGGTTGGAAGTTGGGTTGGAAGTTGTGTTGAAAGTTGGGTTGGAAGTTGAGTTGGAAGTTGGGATGGAAGTTGGGATGAAGGTTGGGTTGGAAGTTGGATTGGAAGTTGGGTTGGAAGTTGGGATTGAAGTTGGGATGGAAGTTGGGTTGGAAGTTGGGTTGGAAGTTGGGTTGGAAGTTGGGTTGGAAGTTGGGTTGGAAGTTGGGTTGGAAGTTGGGTTGGAAGTTGGGTTGGAAGTTGGGTTGGAAGCTGGGATGGAAGTTGGGTTGGAAGTGTTGGAAATGTGGTTCCAACGTGGCCTGACCACGTCCTGAGGCTCACAACTTTTTTGGGCAGCAGTCTTAGACGAAGTGTGTGCTTTCTGGTCGCCACACACTATGCGAGCAGAAATCTGACGGAATCCAGCAACACCCAAAGTTCGAAGAGCTGGGGATCAATTTTGAGTGGATTACTGGATACGGACCACATCAGCAAAGTTATTGTGCTATTCACAAGCTTTGCAACGCACCAAACCGCATTCGATTTTGACCACCGTATCGCCTGATACGCGATTTGGAGTGCATCATTGAGTCTCTGTCCCCGACAGAGCACTAGCGTGAGTGACGGGTGCCCGAAGCGCCCTGGACCTTAATGAAGCATCAGACCGCCATTTCGAAGCACACATGGCTCCAATGAACCATGGGATATTGCTGCTAGCATCCCCCAAGGGGCGCCTTGGCCATGGTGTGCGTGGTGAGAGTCGAACTGGTCACCGCCGGATCATTTTTCCGGCCGGTACAAAGTCTGCCGTCCAAACCCGGACGGCCAGCACCACCTCCCATCTTTGACGGACCATAACTCCCTCATTTATTAGTCGATTGCTGTGATTCAAATTGCAGATGGTCCAGCTTGTCCTCTAGTTTCTGAAACATCCATCCATGCATGCAAACATGCACTGCACGATGATCTGGAGCCATCGCCCTGAAAACGGCAACTCCAGGGCATGGCACGGGGCAATATGTAACAATCTCCCCCTTGCTCCTGCCATGCCGGATGCCTCCCTGCTCACTCCTGCTCACTCCTGCTCATCTTCCATAGCGCTCTTGAGCCCATCATAGCCCGTAAGCCCGAGGCCTGCCACACTGAGGACATGCCGATCTCTGGGACTGCACCTTGGTCAAGCAATCCGCGAGCATGTGCGTTGTACTACAATGTTGTAGCACAACCTGTCCCTTTTGGACCATGTTGCGCGCATAATGGTAGCGCACGTCAATGTGCTTCATCCTCCTGTGCTGCGTCGGGTTGTTGGTCAGCGAGATGGAGCCGGTGTTGTCCTCTTGTACCACCGTAGGCTCCCGTTGCGGCACGCCGAGCTCCCCCAATAGCCTGCGGAGCCACACCGCCTCCTTGACCGATTCGGCCAACGCGANGAGCATGTGCGTTGTACTACAATGTTGTAGCACAACCTGTCCCTTTTGGACCATGTTGCGCGCATAATGGTAGCGCACGTCAATGTGCTTCATCCTCCTGTGCTGCGTCGGGTTGTTGGTCAGCGAGATGGAGCCGGTGTTGTCCTCTTGTACCACCGTAGGCTCCCGTTGCGGCACGCCGAGCTCCCCCAATAGCCTGCGGAGCCACACCGCCTCCTTGACCGATTCGGCCAACGCGATGTACTCTGCTTCCACTGTGGAGGTGGCGACGCAGTCCTGTTTTCTGCTGCACCATGAGACCACTGCACCTGCAAGGAAGAACACGTAGGCGGATGTGGACTTCCGCTTGTCCACGTTGCCGGCGTAGTCTGCATCCGTGTAGCAGACCAGGCGCAAGGGGTCGGTCCTCCCCTTGCCATCGAACCTCAGGCACGTGTGCCGCGTTGCCTGCAGGTAGCGGAGGATGCGCTTGACCGCCTACCAGTGCAGTGGCCCTGGATCGGCCACGTACCTGCTCACTTTACCCACGGCATAGGCGAGGTCCGGTCGAGTCGCCACCATGGCGTACATTAGGCTGCCCACCGCAGACTGGTACGGCACCCCCGCCATGTCCTCACGCTCTTCTTTTGTTTGCGGCGACATTGCCGCGCTCAGGTCACACGTTGTGGAGACCGGACTGCCAACCGGTTTGCAGTCCTCCATGCCTTACCGCTTCAGCGCTTCGGCCACGTACTTGGCCTGCCCCAGCTCAAGAGTGCGCGCCCTCCGGTTCCGCGTTATGCTCACCCCGAGGTAGTACTCCAACTCCCCCATGTCAGACATCTAAAATCTGCTACTCAGCTGCTCCTTCAGGTGCTGTAGAGCCTGCAGGTCAGATGAACACCAAATCAGCTCGTCCACTTAGAGTGCGACGATCTGATGGAGCTGGTTGTTGCGCCGCACATACACACTGTGATCAGATTCACAGCGCTTGAAGCCGAGCTGTACCATGTAGCCATCCATCTGCTGGTACCAGCACCTTGGCGACTGTTTTAGCCCGTACAAGGACTTGCGCAGTTTGCACACTTTGTCCTCCGGTGCGTCCACCCCGTCCGGCACCTCCATGAATATCTCCTTGTCGAGAATACCGTTCAGGAACGCAGTTTTCACGTCCATTTGGTGCAGCTCCATGTCCTTGGCAGCTGCCACCGCGAGGATCGCCCGGATGCTCGTGAACTTGGCGACGGAGGCAAACGTCTTGTTGTAGTGCTCGCCCTTGCGTTGTGCAAACCCCTTCGCCACCAGCCGCACCTTGTACTTCTCCACTGTACATTCCTTCTTGTACTTTGTTATGAAGACCCACTTGGAGTCGATGACCTTGGCGTCTTTCGGCCGATCCACGAGCTCCCAAGTGTCGTTCTTGGCAATGGACGCAAGCTCTGACTTGATAGCTGCGTCCCACTGCTCCGCTTCAGGTCGTGCAAGCTCCTCTTGCACGGTTCTCGGCTCCGCTGCGACTGCCATCATGCACCGCGCCATGCCGATCCAGCTGCCCGTTGCTGCGTCATACCGTTTTGCCGCATTCCGCTGCCTTCGGCTGCGTCGCGGTGATTTTGGTGACGCCGGCGGCTGGTCCTGTTGCTGCTCCTCGGCAGCCCCTTTCGCCTCCTCGGTCTCCTCTGCTTCGGCTGCTGCGTCTTGTGCAACTGCGACACCTGCGTTTGCACCGCCGCCCTGCTGCACCCCAGCACCGTTGCTCTCCGAAGACTCTTTGTCAGTGTCGGCGTCCACCGGCTCCTCCTCATTGGTTAGGAGCTGGAACCACTCCCCCTGATTCGGAGAGTCCACCTCGCCGATGTCACTATTGCTGCTGCTGTAGGTCTGGTGCTCGTCGAACTCAACGTCACGGCTGCTGAAGATCTCCTCCTTGCTCACGTCGTAAAGCCGGTACGCCTTAAGCGCGTTCTTGTAGCCAAGGAAGAGACACGGCTTGGCGCGTGGATCCAGTTTTCCATCGCGCCGTTGTGCCGCCTGCACCATCGCGTGCGCCTTGCACCCGAAGACCTTCAGGTGCGCCACACTTGGCTTGCGCCCACTCCATACCTCCTGCGGCGTCCTCCAGCTGCTCTTCCCCTTCAGCACCGCTGTCGGGGTCAGGTTGATGGTGTAGCTTGCCGTACGCACCGCTTCGGCCTGAAGCTCCGTGGCAATCCCGCGTCCACGACCATCATACACACCATGTTCAGCAGCGTCTGGTTTGCTCGCTCCGCCACGCCATTAGATTGTGGCGAGTAGGGAGTTGTGTGCTCCCACTTGATGCCCTGCTCCTTCAGCCACCCACTGCAGCCCACGTACTCTCCGCCGTTGTCGCTGCGTAGCGCTCTGACCGTGCGGCCAGTCTGCCTCTCCACTGCGGCTACGTACTCCTTCAGCCGGTCCAGCACCATGCCCTTCCGCTGCATGAAGTACACGTAGAGTTTTCTGCTGCAGTCATCGATGAAGGTGACAAAGTACCACGCCCCGCCTTTTGACGGCGTTTTGAACGGTCCGCACACATCACTGTGCATGATCTCCAGCAGGTCTTGGGCGCGCCCCATGTTCTCGTTGAACGGCTTGCGCCTCGCCTTGCCCAAAATGCAAGGCTCGCACTTTTTGTGCGCTGCTGCATCTGCTGCACCGGTGATGTCGAGGCCGTGGACCATGTCGCGCTTCGCCATCTCCTTCACGATTGTGGGCGACGAATGCCCTAGCCGCCAGTGCCAGAGCTCCAGATCAGCTCCCCTTCCTTTGGCCAAGTTGACGGCACGCTTTTGCGAATCTACTGCGTCTGCTGCTGTGGGGATCACCCTTGTCTCCACGATGTGGAGACTGCCCTCGCGCTTTGCCTCCAGCACGACTTCGCCGTCGCCGTCCATGCGCACCACTGCGCCTTTCCTGCGGAAGAGCACCTCATATCCCTTATCCGTCAAGCGACTAACACTTAGAATGTCAGCCAGGCCGGGGACATGTTGCACATCATGGATGACACGCAACATCTTCTTACCGTTCACCTCCACCTCCACCTCAACGTCTCCTTGGCCGGCCGCCGGCTCGACTTTGTCGTTTGCGACCACCATAGACTTGGCAGATTTGNCCTTTGGCCAAGTTGACGGCACGCTTTTGCGAATCTACTGCGTCTGCTGCTGTGGGGATCACCCTTGTCTCCACGATGTGGAGACTGCCCTCGCGCTTTGCCTCCAGCACGACTTCGCCGTCGCCGTCCATGCGCACCACTGCGCCTTTCCTGCGGAAGAGCACCTCATATCCCTTATCCGTCAAGCGACTAACACTTAGAATGTCAGCCAGGCCGGGGACATGCTGCACATCATGCATGACACGCAACATCTTCTTACCGTTCACCTCCACCTCCACCTCAACGTCTCCTTGGCCGGCCGCCGGCTCAACTTTGTCGTTTGCGACCACCATAGACTTGGCAGATTTGGTGTAGCGGACGAATCCCACCTTCTCGACTTGGGTGTGCTCCTCGGCGCCGGAATCCAGGCACCGCCTGTTGGCCCCCTTGAGGTTGTGGTTTGTGGTGCCGTTGAGGAGCGCCTTCTTGCCTTTGGCGTCCTTGCCGCCGGCCTTTGCCTCCAGCGGGCACTCGCGGGCCCAATGGCCCTTCTTGCCACAATTTTGGCATGCACCTTTCTTGACGCCCTTCTTGCCGCCACCCTTTCCGCCGCCTCCCTTGCCGCCACTGCCGCCACCACGCGTTTTGGTGACCAGGGCCGACGAGGACGATGAGGCCTCGCCGCCACTGCGATGTTGCGCCTCGTTGCGGATATACTCAACGACTGCGCCATAGGTGAGCTTGTCCTCCGCCCATCCACCGAGGACGGTAATGAGGGGGCTCCAACTGTCAGGTAGAGCCATGAGGAGAGCCATCGCCTGCAGCTGAGATTCGACCTTCCACCCCACATCGTTTCATTGCGAGGTGAGCGACTCAATCTGCTGCATGGCGGCGAGGATGTCCTCGCCCTCCTCGATCCTCACCATAAGAAGCCGCTTCATCGCGAAGATCCGGTTTGCAAGCGACGTCGATTGGTGGATGGTGCAAAGCTTTTTCCATGCCTCGGCAGCCAGCGCACTGCCTTGGAAGTAGCCCCACTAGTTCTCGGCAGTAGACGACAGCAAGAGCATGA
Source organism: Penium margaritaceum (assembly GCA_023375785.1). Lineage (NCBI taxonomy): Eukaryota > Viridiplantae > Streptophyta > Zygnematophyceae > Desmidiales > Peniaceae > Penium > Penium margaritaceum. The sequence goes on along the minus strand of SZWC01019490.1, from coordinate 40,496 downwards.
GCGCCTCGGTATTTTTCTTTGCAAAGGCCTGCTTCTCTTCGTCTGTCGCAGTCTTCTCGTCAAGGACCTCCGTGCCCCTCATCACGTCGAGTAGCCCCTTGTGTGCGAGGTAGATCTCAAAGTGCCACCTCCACAGCCCAAAGCCAGGGCCGCCTGCATACTTCTGGATCAGATGTGACTCCGTTCTCAGCGCCATGTTGCGCTTCTGCTACCTGGGTCGTCAGACGTTGACAGCGAGGTTGTCCGAGACGCTCCTCCTGTCCGCCGCGAAAGCCATGAACGTTTGGGACAGGTCAGGGCTGTGGGCCCATACCCCTTTGTTGGAAATGTGGTTCCAACGTGGCCTGACAACGTCCTGATGTTCACAACGTTTTTGGGCAGCAGTCTTAGATGAAGTGTGTGCTTTCTGGTCGCCACACACTATGTGAGCAGAAATCTGACGGAATTCAGCAACACCCAAAGTTCGAAGAGCCGAAGATCAAATTTGAGTGGATTACTGGACACAGACCACATCAGCAAAGTTATAGTGCTGATCACAAGCATTCCAACGCACCAAACCGCGTGTAATTTGGACCACCGTATCGCCTGATACGCAATTCGGAGTACATCATTGAGTCTCTGTCCCTGACAGAGCACTAACGTCAGTGACGGGTGCCCGAAGCGCCCTGGACCCCAATGAAGCATCAGACCGCCATTCCAAAGCGCATATGGCTCCAATGAACCATGGGATATTGCTGCTAGAATCCCTCAAGGGGCGCCTCGGCCATGGTGTGCGTGGTGGGAGTCGAACTGGTCACCGCCAGATCATTTTTCCGGCCGGTACCAAGTCTGCCGTCCAAACCCGGACGGCCAGCACCACCTCCCAACTTTGACGGACCATAACTTCCTCAATTCTTAGTCGATTGCTGCGATTCAAATTGCAGATGGTCCAGCTTTTCCTGTAGTTTCTGAAACATCCATCTATGCATGCAAAAATACACTGCACAAGGATCTGGAGCCTTCGCCCTGAAAACGGCAACTCCAGGGCATGGCACGGGGCAATGTGTAACAGGAAGTTGGGTTGGAAGTCGGATTGGAATCTAGGTTGGAAGTTGGGTTGGAATTTGGGATAAAAGTTGGGTTGGAAGCTGGATTGGATGCTGGGTTGGAAGTTGGGGTGGATGTTGGGTTGGAAGTTGGGTTGAAAATTGGGTTGGAAGTTGGGTTGGAAGTTGGATTGGAAGTTGGGTTGGAAATTGGGTTGGAAGTTGGGTTGGAAGTTGGGTTGGAAGTTGGGTTGGAAGTTGGGTTAAAGTTGGGTTGGAAGTTGGGTTGGAAGTTGGGTTGGAAGTTGGGTTGGAAGTTGGGTTGGAAGCTGGGTTGGAAGTTGGGTTGGAAGTTGGGTTGGAAGTTGGGTTGGAAGTTGGGTTGGAAGTTGGGATGGAAGTTGGGTTGGAAGTTGGGTGGGAAGTTGGGTTGGAAGTTGGGATGGAAGTTGGGATGGAAGTTGGGTAAAAAGTTGGGCTGGAAGTTGGGTTGGATGTTGGGTTGAAAGTTGGGTTGGAAGTTTGGTTGAAAGTTGTGTATAAATTGGGTTGAAATATGGGTAGAAAGTTGGGTTGGAAGTTAGGTGACAAGGTGGGTTGCAAGTTGGGTTGGAAGTTGGAATGCAATTTGGGTTGGAAGTTGGGTTGGAAGTTGGGTTGGAAGTTGGATTGGAAGTTGGGTTGGAAGTTGGGTTGGAAGT
>SZWC01019490.1:0-22590 GCA_023375785.1 Penium margaritaceum | reverse complement strand
GAAGTTTGGTTGGAAGTTGGGTTGGAAGTTGGGATGGAAGTTGGGTTGGAAGTTGGGTTGGAATTTGGGTTGAATGTTGGGTTGTAAGCTGGGTTAGAAGCTGGGTTGGAAGTTGGGTTGGAAGTTGAATTGGAAGTTGAGTTGGAAGTTGGGTTGGAGGTTGTGTTGGACGTTGGGTTGGAAGTTGGATTGTAAGTTAGGTTGGATGTTGGGATGGAAGTTGGGATGGAAGTTGGGTTTGAAGTTGGGATGGAAGGTGGGTTGGAAGTTGGGATAAACGTTGGGTTGGAAGTTGGTATGGAAGTTGAATTGGAAGCTGGGTTAAAAGTTGGGCTGGAAGTTGGGTTGGAAGTTGGGTTGGAAGCTTGGTTGGAAGTTTGGTTGGAAGTTGGGTTGGAAGTTGGGTTGGAAGTTGGGTTGAAAGTTGGGTTGGACGTTGGGTTGAAAGTTGGGTAGAAATTTGGGTTGGAAGTTGGGTTGCAAGTTGGGTTGCAAGTTGGGTTGGAAGTTGGATTGCAAGTTGGGTTGCAAGTTCGGTTGGAAGTTGGGTTGGAAATTGGGTTGGAAGTTGGGTTGAAAGTTTGGTTGGAAGTTGGGTTGGAAGTTGGGATGGAAGTTGGGATGAAGGTTGGGTTGGAAGTTGGGTTGGAAGTTGGGTTGGAAGTTGGGATGGAAGTTAGGATGGAAATTGGGTTGGAAGTTGGGTTGGAAGCTGGGTTGGAAGCTGGGTTGGAAGTTGGGCTGGAAGTTGGGTTGGAAGTTGGGTTTGAAGTTGGGTTGGAAGTTGGATTGCAAGTTGGGTTGCAAGTTGGGTTGGAAGTTGGGTTGGAAGTTGGGTTGAAAGTTGGGTTTGAAGCTGGGTTGGATGCTGGGTTGAAAGTTGGGGTGGAAGTTGGGTTGGAAGTTGGGTTGGAAGTTGGGTTAGAAGTTGGGTTGGAAGTTGGGTTGGAGGTTGGTATGGAAGTTGAGATGAAAGTTGGATTGGAAGCTCTGTTGGAAGTTGGGTTGGAACGTTGCTTGGAAGTTGGGTTGGAAGTTGGGTTGGAAGTTGGGTTGGAAGTTGGGTTGGAAGTTGGGTTAAATTTTGGGTTGTAAGCTGGTTTAGAAGCTGGATTGGAAGTTGGGTTGGAAATTGAATTGGAAGTTGAATTCGAAGTTGGGTTGGAGGTTGGGTTGGAATCTGGGTTGGAAGTTGGATTGGAAGTTATGTTGGATGTTGGGATGGAAGTTGGAATGGAAGTTGGTTTGAATTTGGGATGGAAGATGGGTTGTAAGTTGGGTTAAAAGTTGGGTTGGAAGTTGGGATGAAAGTTGGGATGGAAGCTGGGTTCAAAGTTGGGTTGGAAGTTGGGTTGGAAGTTGGGTTGGAAGTTGGGTTGGAAGTTTGGTTTGAACTTTGGTTGGAAGTTGGGTTGGAAGTTGGGTTGGAAGTTGGGTTGAAAGTTGGGTTGGACGTTGGGTTGAAAGTTGGGTAGAAAGTTGGGTTGGAAGCTGGGTTGCAAGTTGGGTTGCAAGTTGGGTTGGAAGTTGGGTTGGAAGTTGGGATGGAAGCTGGGTTCGAAGTTGGGTTGGAAGTTGGGTTGGAAGTTGGGTTGGAAGTTGGGTTAGAAGTTGGGTTGGAAGTTGGGTTGGAGGTTGGGATGGAAGTTGAGATGAAAGTTGGATTGGAAGCTCTGTTGGAAGTTGGGTTGGAAGCTGAATTGGGAGTTGGGTTGTCAATGTTGACCACACATAGTGGACTTATTCGGTCGTAGTCTGTGACGTATGCATCCTTCGGTTGGTCACTGTGCATGCTAGCCATACCGTGCCACTGCTTGTTGAAGGTCTTTGTACTTCCTACTTGATAACTAGTGTTCCCAACCCATTGTTTTCCCCTCTAACCATTTGTGACTCGTGTTACGCGTTTTCAAGGTTGACCACATGAAGTGAAATTCTGTCGTCATGGTCAGTGACATATGCATACATTGGGTGGTCACTGTGCATTGAAGCCACATTGTGTGACTACATATTGAAGGTACTCGTACTTGCTAGTAGATAACTAGTATTCACAAACCATTACCTTCCACCCTGACCATCTGTGACTCGTGTTGTGAGTTGTCAAAGTTTACCACACTTAGTGACATTATTTGGTCATGGGCAGTGACATATGCCTACTTTGGTTGGTCATCGTGCATGGTCTCCACACCGTGCCACAACGTATTGGAGCCCCTTGTGCTTGCTATGTGATACGTGGTGTTCCCAAACCATTGTTTCCCCCTCTGACCATTTGTGACTCGTATTATGAGTTGTCAACGTGGACCACACACAGCGGATTTCTTTGGTCAAAGACAGTACATATGCCTACTTTGGTTGGTCATCGTGCATGGTCTCCACACCGTGCCACAACGTATTGGAGCCCCTTGTGCTTGCTATGTGATACGTGGTGTTCCCAAACCATTGTTTCCCCCTCTGACCATTTGTGACTCGTATTATGAGTTGTCAACGTGGACCACACACAGCGGATTTCTTTGGTCAAAGACAGTACATATGCCTACTTTGGTCGGTCATTGTGCATGGTAGCCACACCGCGCTACTACTGACTGAAGGTCGTACTTGGTAGTTGAGAACTGATATTCTCAATCCATTGTTTCCTCTCCTGACCGTTTGTGACTCGTGTTATGGTTGGTCAACGTTGACCACCCATGTTGAAATTCTCTGGTCATGATTAGTGACATATGCCTAGTTTGATTGTTTGGTGTGCATTTTCGCCACACCGTGCCACTACGTATTGAAGGTCTTTGTCCTTTCTAGCAAATACATAGGTTTCCCAATCCATTGTTTTCCCCTCTGGCCATTTATGACTTGTGTTATGCGTTTTCAACATTGACCACATGAAGTGAAATTTGTTCGTCATGGTTAGTGAAATATGCATACTTTGGTTGGTGACTGTGCATTGAAGCCACATTCCGCCACTGCATATTGAAGGTATTTGTACTTGCCAGTAGATAACTAGTATTCACAAACCATTACCTTCCACCCTGACCATTTGTGACTCGTGTTGTGGGTTGTCAAAGTTTACCACACTTGGTGACATTGTTTGGTCATGGTCAGTGACATATGCCTTCTTTGGTTGGTCATCGTGCATGGTCTCCACACTGTGCCACAACGTTTTGAAGCCCCTCGTGCTTGCTATGTGATACTTGATGTTCCCAAACCACTGTCTCCCCTTCTGACCATTTGTGACTCGTATTATGAGTTGTCAACATTGACCACACACAGCGGATTTCTCTGGTCAAAGGCTGTACACATGCCTACTTTGGTTGGTCATTGTGCATGGTAGCCATACCGTGCTACTACAAACTTAAGGTAGTTGTACTTGGTAGTTGAAAACCGATATTCCCATAGCATTGTTTCCTGTCCTGACCGTTTGTGACTCGTGGTATGGTTGGTCTACGTTGACCACCCATATTGAAATTCTGTGGCCATGATCTGTGACATATGCTTAGTTTGGTTGTTTGGTGTGCATATTAGCCACACCGTGCCACTACGTATTGAAGTTCTTTGTCATTTCTAGTCAATACACAGGCTTCCCAAAACATTGTCTCTCCATCTGACCATTCGTGACTCGTGTTATGAGTTGTGAATGTTGACCACACATACTGGACATATTCGGTCGTAGTCAGTGACATATGCATCCTTTGGTTGGTCACTGTGCACGCTAGCCATACCTTGCCTGGGCTTGTTGAAGGTCTTTGTACTTCCTAGTTGATAACTAGTGTTCCCAACCCATTGTTTTCCTCTTTGACCATTTGTGACTCGTGTTATGCATTTTCAACGTTCACCACATGAAGTGAAATTCTTTCGTCATGGTCAGGGACATGCATACTTTGGTTGGTCACTGTGCATTGAAGCCACATTGTGCCACTACATATTGAAGGTACTTTTACTTGCTAGTAGATAACTAGTATTCACAAACCATTACCTTCCACCCTGACCATTTGTGACTCGTGTTGTGAGGTATCAAAGTTTACCACACTTAGTGACATTATTTGGTCATGGGCAGTGACATATACCTACTTTGGTTGGTCATCTTGCATGGTCTCCACACCGTGCCACAACGTATTGAAGCCCCTTGTGCTTGCTATGTGATACGTGGTGTTCCCAAACCATTGTTTCTACCTCTGACCATTTGTGACTCGTATTATGAGTTGTCAACGCGGACCATACATAGCGGATATGTTTGGTCAAAGGCACTACATATGCCTACTTTGGTCAGTCATTGTGCATGGTAGCCACACTGCGCTACTACTGACTGAAGGTCGTTGTACTTGGTAGTTGAGAACCGATATTCTCATAGCATTGTTTCCTCTCCTGACTGCTTGTGACTCGTGTTGTGGTTGGTCAACGTTGACCACCCATATTGAAATTCTCTGGTCATGATCAGTGACATATGCCTAGTTTGATTGTTTGGTGTGCATTTCGCCACACCGTGCCACTACGTATTGAAGTTCTTTGTCCTTTCTAGCCAATACATAGGCATCCTAATCCATTGTTTTCCCCTCTGACCATTTGTGACTCGTGTTATGCGTTTTCAACTTTGACCACATGAAGTGAAATTTGTTCGTCATGGTTAGTGACATATGCATACTTTGGTTGGTCACTGTGCATTGAAGCCACATTGCGCCACTACATATTGAAGGTATTTGTACTTGCTAGTAGATAACTAGTATTCACAAACCATTACCTTCCACCCTGACCATTTGTGACTCGTGTTATGCGTTTTCAACTTTGACCACATGAAGTGAAATTTGTTCGTCATGGTTAGTGACATATGCATACTTTGGTTGGTCACTGTGCATTGAAGCCACATTGCGCCACTACATATTGAAGGTATTTGTACTTGCTAGTAGATAACTAGTATTCACAAACCATTACCTTCCACCCTAACCATTTGTGACTCGTGTTGTGAGTTGTCAAAGTTTACCACACTTGGTGACATTATTTGGTCATGGTCAGTGACATATGCCTACTTTGGTTGGTCATCATGCATGGTCTCCACACTGTGCCACAACGTTTTGAAGCCCCTTGTGCTTGCTATGTTATACTTGATGTTCCCAAACCATTGTCTCCCCTCTGACCATTTGTGACTCGTATTATGAGTTGTCAACGTTGACCACACACAGCGGATTTCTTTGGTCAAAGGCAGTACATATGCCTACTTTGGTCGGTCATTGTGCATGGTAGCCAAACCGTGCTACTACAAACTGAAGGTCGTTGTACTTGGTAGTTGAGAACCGATATTCTCATAGCGTTGTTTCCTGTCCTGACCGTTTGTGACTCGTGTTATCCTTGGTCAACGTTGACCACCCATATTGAAATTATGTGGTCATGATCAGTGACATATGCCTAGTTTGGTTGTTTGGTGTGCATATTAGCCACACCGTGCCACTACGTATTGAAGTTATTTGTCCTTTCTAGTCAATACACAGGCTTCCCAAACCATTGTCTCTCCATCTGACCATTTGTGACTCGTGTTATGAGTTGTCAATGTTGACCACACATAGTGGACTTATTCGGTCGTAGTCAGTGACGTATGCATCCTTTGGTTGGTCACTGTGCACGCTAGCCATACCGTGCCACTGCATGTTGAAGGAACTTGTACTTCCTAGTTGATATCTAGTGTTCCCAACCCATTGTTTTCCCCTCTGACCATTTGTGACTCGTGTTATGCGTTTTCAACGTTGACCACATGAAGTGAAATTNTGCCACTACATATTGAAGGTATTTGTACTTGCTAGTAGATAACTAGTATTCACAAACCATTACCTTCCACCCTGACCATTTGTGACTCGTGTTGCGATTTGTCAAAGTTCACCATACGTAGTGACATTATTTGGTCATGGTCAGTGACATATGCCTACTTTGGTTGGTCATCGTGCATGGTCTCCACACTGTGCCACAACGTATTGAAGCCCCTTGTGCTTGCTATGTGATACTTGGCGTTCCCAAACCATAGTTTCCCCCTCCGACCATTTGCGACTCGTGTTATGAGTTGTCAACGTTGACCACACTCAGCGGATTTCTTTGGTCAAAGGCAGTACATATGCCTACTTTGGTCGGTCATTGTACATGGTAGCAACACCGTGCTACTACTGTCTGAAGGTTGTTGTACTTGGTAGTTGAGAACCGATATTCCCATAGCATTGTTTCTTGTCGTGACCGTTTGTGACTCGTGTTATGGTTGGTCAACGTTGACCACCCATATTGAAATTCTCTGGTCATGATCAGTGACATATGCATAGTTTGTTTGTTTGGTGTGCATATTAGCCACACCGTGCCACTACGTATTGGAGTTCTTTGTCCTTTCTAGTCAATAAATAGGCTTCCCAACCCATTTTCTCTCCCTCTGACCATTTGTGACTCGTGTTATGAGTTTTCAATGTTGACCACACATAGTGGACTTATTCGGTCGTAGTCAGTGACAAATGCATCCTTTGGTTGGTCACTGTGCATGCTAGCCATACCGTGCCACTGCTTGTTGAAGGTCTTTGTACTTCCTAGTTGATAACTAGTGTTCCCAACCTATTGTTTTCCCCTCTGACCATTTGTGACTCGTGTTATGCGTTTTCAACGTTGACCACATGAAGTGAAATTCTGTTGTCATGGTCAGTGACATATGCATACTTTGGTTGGTCACTGTGAATTGAAGGCACATTGTGCCACTACATATTGAAGGTATTTGTACTTGCTAGTAGATAACTTGTATTGACAAACCATTACCTTCCACCCTGACCATTTGTGACTCGTGTTGTGAGTTGTCAAAGTTTACCACACTTAGTGACATTATTTGGTCATAGTCAGTGACATATGCCTACTTTGGTTGGTCATCGTGCATGGTCTCCACACCGTGCCACAACGTATTGAAGCCCCTTGTGCTTGCTATGTGATACGTGGTGTTCCCAAACCATTCTTTCCCCCTCAGAGCATTCGTGACTCGTATGATGAGTTGTCAATGTGGACCACACACAGCGGATTTATTTGGTCAAAGGCAGTACATATGCCTACTTTGGTCGGTCATTGTGCATGGTAGCCACACCGTGCTACTACTGACTGAAGGTCGTTGTACTTGGTAGTTGAGAACCGATATCTTCATAGCATTGTTTCCTCTCCTGACCGTTTGTGACTCGTGTTATGGTTGGTCAACGTTGACCACCCATATTTAAATTCTCTGGTCATAATCAGTGACATATGCCTAGTTTTATTGTTTGGTGTGCATATTAGCCACACCGTGCCACTACGTATTGAAGTTGTTTGTCATTTCTAGCCAATACACAGGCTTCCCAATCCATTGTTTTCCCATCTGACCATTTGTGACTCATGTTATGTGTTTTCAACGTTGACCACATGAAGTGAAATTTGTTCGTCATGGTTAGTGACATATGCATACTTTGGTTGGTCACTATGCATTGAAGCCACATTGTGCCACTACATATTGAAGGTATTTGTACTTGTTAGTAGATAACTAGTATTCACAAACCATTGCCTTCCACCCTGACCATTTGTGACTCGTGTTGTGAGTTGTCAAAGTTTACCACACCTAGTGACATTCTTTGGTCATGGTCTGTGACCTATGCTTACTTTGGTTGGTCATCGCGCACGGTCTCCACACCGTGCCACAACGTATTGAAGCCCCTTGTGCTTGCTATGTGATACGTGGTGTTCCCAAACCATTGTTTCCCCCTCTGACCATTTGTGACTCGTACTATGAGTTGTCAACGTGGACCACACACAACGGATTTCTTTGGTCAAAGGCAGTACATATGCCTACTTTGGTTGGTCATTGTGCATGGTAGCCACACCGCGCTACTACTGACTGAAGGTCGTTGTACTTGGTAGTTGAGAACCGATATTCTCATAGCATTGTTTCCTCTCCTGACCGTTTGTGACTCGTGTTATGGTTGGTCAACGTTGACCACCCATATTGAAATTCTCTGGTCATGATCAGTGACATATGCCTAGTTTGATTGTTTGGTGTGCATATTAGCCACACCGTGCCACTACGTATTGAAGTTCTTTGTCCTTTCTAGCCAATACATAGGCTTCCCAANCGCGCTACTACTGACTGAAGGTCATTGTACTTGGTAGTTGAGAACCGATATTCTCATAGCATTGTTTCCTCTCCTGACCGTTTGTGACTCGTGTTATGGTTGGTCAACGTTGACCACCCATATTGAAATTCTCTGGTCATGATTATTGACATATGCCTAGTTTGATTGTTTGGTGTGCATATTAGCCACACCGTGCCACTACATATTGAAGTTCTTTGTCCTTTCTAGCCAAAACATAGGCTTCCCAATCCATTGTTTTCCCCTCTGACCATTTGTGACTCGTGTTATGCGTTTTCAACGTTGACCACATGAAGTAAAATTTGTTCGTCATTGTTGGTGACATATGCATGCTTTGGTTGGTCATTGTGCATTGAAGCAACATTGTGCCACTGCATATTGAAGGTATTTGTACTTGCTAGTAGATAACTAGTATTCACAACCCGTTACCTTCCACCCTGACCATTTGTGACTCGTGTTGTGAGTTGTCAACTTTTACCACACTAAGTGACATTATTTGGTCATGGTCATTGACATATGCCTACTTTGGTTGGTCATCGTGCATGGTCTCCACACTGTGCCACAACGTATTGAAGCCCCTTGTGCTTGCTATGTGATACTTGATGTTCCGAAACCATTGTTTCCCCCTCTGACCATTTGTGACTCGTATTATGAGTTGTCAACGTTGACCACACAACGGATTTCTTTGGTCAAAGGCAGTACATATGCCTACTTTGGTCGGTCATTGTGCATGATAGCCACACCGTGCTACTACTGACTGAAGGGCGTTGTTCTTGGTAGTTAAGAACCGATATTCCCATACCATTGTTCCCTGTCCTGACCGTTTGTGACTCGTGTTATGGTTGGTCAACGTTGACCACCCATATTGAAATTCTGTGGTCGTGATCAGTGACATATGCCTAGTTTGATTGTTTGGTGTGCATATTAGCCACACCGTGCCACTACGTATTGAAGTTATTTGTCCTTTCTAGTCAATACATAGGCTTCCCAAACCACTGTCTCTCCCTCTGACCATTTGTGACTCGTGTTATGAGTTTTTAATGTTGACCACACATAGTGGACTTATTCGGTCGTAGTCAGTGACGTATGCATCCTTTGGTTGGTCACCATGCACGCTAGCCATACCGTGCCACTGCTTGTTAAAGGTCTTTGTACTTCCTAGTTGATAACTAGTGTTCCCAACCCATTGTTTTCCCCTTTGACCATATGTGACTCGTGTCATGCGTTTTCAACGTTGACCACATGAAGTGAAATTCTTTCGTCATGGTCTGTGACATATACATACTTTGGTTGGTCACTGTGCATTGAAGCCACATTGTGCCACTACATATTGAAGGTATTTGTACTTGCTAGTAGATAACTAGTATTCACAAACCATTACCTTCAACCCTGACCATTTGTGACTCGTGCTGTGAGTTGTCAAAGTTTACCACACTTAGTGACATTATTTGGTCATGGCCAGTGACATATGCCTACTTTGGTTGGTCATCGTGCATGGTCTCCACACCGCGCCACAACGTTTTGAAGTCCCTTGTGCTTGCTATGTCATTTGTGGTGTTCCAAAACCATTGTTTCCCCCTGTGACCATTTGTGACTCGTATTATGAGTTGTCAACGTGGACCACACACAGCAGATTTCTTTGGTCAAAGGCAGTACATATGCCTACTTTGGTCGGTCACTGTGCATGGTAGCCACACCCTGCTACTACTGACTGATGGTCGTTGTACTTGGTAGTTGAGAACCGATATTCTCATAGCATTGTTTCCTCTCCTGACTGTTTGTGACTCGTGTTATGGTTGGTCAACGTTGACCACCCATTTTGAAATTCTCTGGTCATGATCAGTGACATATGCCTAGTTTGATTGTTTGGTGTGCATATTAGCCACACCGTGCCACTACGTATTGACGCTCTTTGTCCTTTCTAGCCAATACATAGGCTTCCCAATCCATTGTTTTCCCCTCTGACCATTTGTGACTCGTGTTTTGCGTTTTCAACATTGACCACATGAAGTGAAATTTGTTCGTCATGGTTAGTGGCATATGCATACTTTGGTTGGTCACTGTGCATTGAAGCCACATTGTGCAACTACATATTGAAGGTATTTGTACTTGCTAGTAGATAACTAGTATTCACAAACCATTACCTTCCACCCTGACCATTTGTGACTCGTGTTGTGAGTTGTCAAAGTTTACCACGCTTAGTGACACTATTTGGTCATGGTCAGTGACATATGCCTACTTTGGTTGGTCATCGTGCATGGTCTCCACACTGTGCGACAACGTATTGAAGCCCCTTGTGCTTGCTATGTGATACGTGGTGTTTGCAAAACATTGTTTCCCCCTCTGACCATTTGTGACTCGTATTATGAGTTGTCAACGTTGACCATACACAGCGGATTTCTGTGGTCAAAGACAGTACATATGCCTACTTTGGTCGGTCATTGAGCATGGTAACCACACCATGCTACTACTGACTGAAGGTCGTTGTACTTGGTAGTTGAGAACCGATATTCTCATAGCATTGTTTCCTCTCCTGACCGTTTGTGGCTCGTGTTATGGTTGGTCAACGTTGACCACCCATATTGAAGTTCTCTGGTCATGATCAGTGACATATGCCTAGTTTGATGATTTTGTGTGCATATTAGCCACACCGTGCCACTACGTATTGAAGTTCTTTGTCCTTTCTTGTCAACACATAGGCTTACCAAACCATTGTATCTCCCTCTGACCATTTGTGACTCGTGTTATGAGTTGTCAATGTTGACCACACATAGTGGACTTATTCGGCCGTAGTCAGTGACGTATGCATCCTTTGGTTGGTCACTGTGCACGCTAGCCATACCGTGCCACTGCTTGTTGAAGGTCTTTGTACTTGCTAGTTGATAACTAGTGTTCCCAACCCATTGTTTTCCCCTCTGACCATTTGTGACTCGTTTGATGTGTTTGCAACGTTGACCACATGAAGTGATATTCTTTCGTCGTGGTCAGTGACATATGCATACTTTGGTTGGTCACTGTGCATTGAAGCCACATTGTGCCACTACATATTGAAGGTATTTGTACTTGCTAGTAGATAAATAGTATTCACAAACCATTACCTTCCACCCTGACCATTTGTGACTCGTGTTGTGAGTTGTCAAAGTTTACCACACATAGTGACATTGTTTGGTCATGGTCACTGACATATGCCTACTTTGGTTGGTCATCGTGCATGGTCTCCACACCGTGCCACAACGTATTGAAGCCCCTTGTGCTTGCTATGTGATACGTGGTGTTCCCAAACCATTGTTTCCCCCTCTGACCATTTGTGACTCCTCTTATGAGTTGTCAATGTGGACCACACACAGCGGATATCTTTGGTCAAAGGCAGTATATATGCCTACTCTGGTTGGTCATTGTACATGGTAGCCACACCGTGCTACTACTGACTGAAGGTCGTTGTACTTGGTAGTTGAGAACCGATTTTCCCATAGCATTGTTTCCTGTCCTGACCGTTTGTGACTCGTGTTATGGTTGGTCAACGTTGACCACCCATATTGAAATTCAGTGGTCATGATCAGTGACATATGCCTAGTTTGGTTGTTTGGTGTGCATATTAGCCACACCATGCCACTACGTATTGAAGTTCTTTGTCCTTTCTAGTCAATACATAGGCTTCCCAAACCATTTTCTCTCCCTCTGACCATTTGTGACTCGTGTTATGAGTTGTCAATGTTGACCACACATAGTGGACTTATTCGGTCGTAGTCAGTGACGTATGCATCCTTTGGTTGGTCACTGTGCACGCTAGCCATACCGTGCCACTGTTGAAGGTCTTTGTACTTCCTACTTGATAACTAGTGTTCCCAACCCATTGTTTTCCCCTCTGATCATTTGTGACTTGTGTTATGCGTTTTCAACGTTGACCACATGAAGTGAAATTCTGTCGTCATGGTCAGTGACATATGCATACATTGGGTGGTCACTGTGCATTGAAGCCACATTGTGCGACTACATATTGAAGGTATTTGTACTTGCTAGTAGATAACTAGTATTCACAAACCATTACCTCCCACCCTGACCATTTGTGACTCGTGTTGTGAGTTGTCAAAGTTTACCACACTTAGTGACATTATTTGGTCATGGTCAGTGACATATGCCTACTTTGGTTGGTCATCGTGCATGGTCTCCACACTGTGCCACAACGTATAGAAGCCCCTTGTGCTTGCTATGTGATACTTGATGTTCCCAAACCAATTCCCCCCCCCCCTCTGACCATTTGTGACTCGTATTATGAGTTGTCAACGTTGACCACACACAGCGGATTTCTTTCGTCAAAGGCAGTACATATGCCTACTTTCGTCGGTCACTGTGCATGGTAGCCACACCGTGCTACTACTGACTGAAGGTCGTTGTACTTGGTAGTTGAGAACCGATATTCCCATAGCATTGTTTCCTGTTCTGACCGTTTGTGACTCGTGTCATGGTTGGTCAACGTTGACCACCCATATTGAAATTCTGTGGTCATGATCAGTGACATATGCCTAGTTTGGTTGTTTGGTGTGCATATTAGCCACACTGTGCCACTACGTATTGAAGTTCTTTGTCCTTTCTAGTCAATACATATGCTTCCCAAACCATTGTCTCTCCCTCTGACCATTTGTGACTCGTGTTATGAGTTGTCAATGTTGACCACACATAGTGGACTTATTCGGTCGTAGACAGTGACGTATGCATCCTTTGGTTGGTCAATGTGCACGCTAGCCATACCGTGCCACTGCTTGTTGAAGGTCTTTGTACTTCTTAGTTGATAACTAGTGTTCCCAACCCATTGTTTTCCCCTTTGACCATTTGTGACTCGTGTTATGCGTTTTCAACGTTGACCACATTAAGTGAAATTCTTTCGTCATGGACAGTGACATATGCATACTTTGGTTGGTCACTGTGCATTGAAGCCACATTGTGCCACTACATATTGAAGGTACTTGTACTTGCTAGTAGATAACTAGTATACACAAACCATTACCTTCCACCCTGACCATTTGTGACTCGTGTTGTGAGTTGTCAAAGTTTACCACACTTAGTGACATTGTTTGGTCATGGGCAGTGACATATGCCTACTTTGGTTGGTCATCGTGCATGGTCTCCACACCGTGCCACAACGTATTGAAGCCCCTTGTGCTTGCTATGTGATTCGTGGTGTTCCCAAACCATTGTTTCCCCTTCTGACCATTTGTGACTCGAATTATGAGTTGTCAAGGTGGACCACACACAACGGATTTCGTTGGTCAAAGGCAGTACATATGCCTACTTTGGTCGGTCATTGTGCATCGTAGCCACACCATGCTACTACTGACCGAAGGTCGTTGTACTTGGTAGTTGAGAACCGATATTCTCATAGCACTGTTTCCTCTCCTTACCGTTTGTGACTCATGTTATGGTTGGTCAACGTTGACCACCCATATTGAAATTCTCTGGTCATGATCAGTGACATATGCCTAGTCTGATTGTTTGGTGTGCATATTAGCCACACCGTGCCACTACGTATTGAAGGTCTTTGTCCTTTCTAGCCAATACATAGGCTTCCCAACCCATTGTGTTCCCCTCTGACCATTTGTGACTCGTGTTTTGCGTTTTCAACGTTGACCACATGAAGTGAAATTTGTTGGTCATGGTTAGTGACATATGCATTTTTTGGTTGGTCAATGTGCATTGAAGCCACATTGTGCCAATACACATTGAAGGTATTTGTTCTTGCTAGTAGATAACTAGTATTCACAAACCATTACCTTCCACCCTGACCATTTGTGACTCGTGTTGTGAGCAGTCAATTTTTACCACACCTAGTGACATTATTTGGTCATGGTCAGTGACATATGCCTACTTTGGTTGGTCATCGTGCATGGTCTCCACACCGTGCCACAACGTATTGAAGCCCCTTGTGCTTTCTATGTAATACGTGGTGTTCCCAAACCATTGTTTCCCCCTCAGACCATTTGTGACTCGTATTATGAGTTGTCAACGTGGACCACACACAGCGGATTTCTTTGGTCAAAGGCAGTACATATGCCTACTTTGCTCGGTCATTGTGCATGGTAGCCACACCGCGCTACTACCGACTGAAGGTTGTTGTACTTGGTAGTTGAGAACCGATATTCTCATAGCATTGTTTCCTCTCCTGACCGTTTTTGACTGGTGTTATGGTTGGTCAACGTTGACCACCCATATTGAAATTATCTGTTCATGATCAGTGACATATGGCTAGTTTGATTGTTTGGTGTGCATATTAGCCACACCGTGCCACTACGTATTGAAGTTCTTTATCCTTACTAGCCAATACATAGGCTTCCAAATCCATTGTTTTCCCCTATGACCATTTGTGACTCGTGTTATGCGTTTTCAACGTTGACCACATGAAGTGAAATTTGTTTGTCATGGTTAGTGACATATGCATACTTTGGTTGGTCACTGTGCATTGAAGCCACATTGTCCCACTACATATTGCAGGTATTTGTACTTGCTAGTAGATAACTAGTATTCACAAACCATTACCTTCTACCCTGACCATTTGTGACTCGTGTTGTGAGTTGTCAAAGTTTACCCCACTTAGTGACATTATCTGGTCATGGTCAGTGACATATGCCTACTTTGGTTGGTCATCGTGCATGGTCTCCACACTGTGCCACAACGAATTGAAGCCCCTTGTGCTTGCTATGTGATACTTGGTGTTCCCGAACCATTGTTTCCCCCTCTGACCATTTGTGACTCGTATTATGAGTTGTCAGCGTTGACCACACATAGCGGATTTCTTTGGTCAAAGGAAGTACATATGCCGACTTTGGTCGGTCATTGTACATGGTAGCCACACCGTGCTATTGCTGACTGAAGGTCGTTTTACTTGGTAGTTGAGAACGGATATTCCCATAGCATTGTTTCCTGTCCTAACCGTCTGTAACTCGTGTTATGGTTGGTCAACGTTGACCACCCATATTGAAATTCTCTTGTCATGATCAGTGACATATGCCTAGTTTGGTTGTTTGGTGTGCATATTAGCCACACCGTTCTACTACGTATTGAAGTTCTTTGTCCTTTCTAGTCAATACACAGGCTTCCCAAACCATTTTCTCTCCCTCTGACCATTTCTGACTCGTGTTATGAGTTGTCAATGTTGACCACACATAGTGGACTAATTCGGTCGTAGTCAGTGACGTATGCATCCTTTGGTTGGTCACTGTGCACGCTAGCCATACCATGCCACTGCTTGTTGAAGGTCTTTGTACTTCCTAGTTGATAACTAGTGTTCCCAACCCATTGTTTTCCCCTCTGACCATTTGTGACTCGTGTTATGCGTTTTCAACGTTGACCACATGAAGTGAAATTCTTTCGTCATGGTCAGTGACGTATGCATGCTTTGGTTGGTCACTGTGCATTGAAGCCACATTGTGCCACTACATATTGAAGGTATTTGTACTTGCCATTACCTTCCACCCTGACCAATTGTGACTCGTGTTGTGAGTTGTCAATGTTTACCACACCTAGTTACATTATTTGGTCATGGTCAGTGACATATGCCTATTTTGGTTGGTCATCGTGCATGGTCTCCACACCGTGCCACAACGTATTGAAGCCCCTTGTGCTTTCTATGTGATACGTGGTGTTCCCAAACCATTGTTTCCCCCTCAGACCATTTGTGACTCGTATTATGAGTTGTCAACATGGACCACACACAGCGAATTTCTTTGGTCAAAGGCAGTACATATGCCTACTTTGGTCGGTCATTGTGCATGGTAGCCACACCGCGCTACTACTGACTGAAGGTCGCTGTACTTGGTAGTTGAAAACCGAAATTCTCATAGCATCGTTTCCTCTCCTGCCCGTTTGTGACTCGTGTTATGGTTGGTCAACGTTGACCACCCATATTGAAATTCTCTGGTCATGATCAGTGACATATGCCTAATTTGATTGTTTGGTGTGCATATTAGCCACACCGTGCCACTACGTATTGAAGTTCTTTATCCTTGCTAGCCAATACATAGGCTTCCCAATCCATTGTTTTCCCCTCTGACCATTTGTGACTCGTGTTATGCGTTTTCAACGTTGACCACATGAAGTGAAATTTGTTCGTCATGGTTAGTGACATATGCATACTTTGGTTGGTCACTGTGCATTGAAGCCACATTGTGCCACTACATATTGAAGGTATTTGTACTTGCTAGTAGATAACTAGTATTCACAAACCATTACCTTCCACCCTGACCATTTGTGACTCGTGTTGTGAGTTGTCAAAGTTTACCACACTTAGTGACATTATCTGGTCATGGTCAGTGACATATGCCTACTTTGGTTGGTCATCGTGCACGGTCTCCACACCATGCCACAACGTATTGAAGCCCCTTGTGCTTGCTATGTGATGCGTGGTGTTCCCAAACCATTGTTCCCCCCTCTGACCACTTGTGACTCGTATTATGAGTTGTCAACGTGGACCACACACATCGGATTTCTTTGGTCAAAGGCAGTACATATGCCTACTTTGGTCGGTCATTGTGCATGGTAGCCACACCGCGCTACTACTCACTGAAGGTCGTTGTACTTGGTAGTTGAGAACCGATATTCTCATAGCATCGTTTCCTCTCCTGCCAGTTTGTGACTCGTGTTATGGTTCGTCAACGTTGACCACCCATATTGAAATTCTCTGGTCATGATCAGTGACATATGCCTAGTTTGATTGTTTGGTGTGCATATTAGCCACACCGTGCCACTACGTATTGAAGCTCTCTGTCCTTTCTAGCCAATACATAGGCTTCCCAATCCATTGTTTTCCCCTCTGACCATTTGTGACTCGTGTTATGCATTTTCTACGTTGACCACATGAAGTAAAATTTGTTCGTCATGGTTAGTGACATATGCATACTTTGGTTGGTCACTGTGCATTGAAGCCACATTGTGCCACTGCATATTGAAGGTATTTGTACTTGCCAGTAGATAACTAGTATTCACAAACCATTACCTTTAAACCTGACCATTTGTGACTCGTGTTGTGAGTTGTCAACGTTTACCACACTTACTGACATTATTTGGTCATGGTCATTGACATATGCCTACTTTGGTTGGTCATCGTGCATGGTCTCCACACTGTGCCACAACGCATCGAAGCCCCTTGTGCTTGCTATGTGATACTTGATGTTCCCAACCCATTGTTTCCCCCTCTGACCATTTGTGACTCGTATTATGAGTTGTCAACATTGACCACACATAGCGGATTTCTTTGGTCAAAGGCAGTACATATGCGTACTTTGGTCGGTCACTGTGCATGGTAGCCACACCGTGCTACTACTGACTGAAGGTCGTTGTACTTGGTAGTTGAGAACTGATATTCCCATAGCATTGTTTCTTGTCCTGACCGTTTGTGAGTCGTGTTATGGTTGGTCAACGTTGACAACCCATATTGAAATTCTGTGGTCATGATCAGTGACATATGTCTGGTTTGGTTGTTTGGTGTGCATGTTAGCCACACCGTGCCACTACGTATTGAATTTCTTTGTCCTTTTTAGTCAATACATAGGCTTCCCAAACCACTGTCTCTCCCTCTGACCATTTTTTACACGTGTTATGAGTTGTCAATGTTGACCACACATAGTGGACTTATTCGGTCGTAGTCAGTGACGTATGCATCCCTTGGTTGGTCATTGTGCACGCTAGCCATACCGTTCCACTCCTTGTTGAAGGTCTTTGTACTTCCTAGTTGATAACTAGTTTTCCCAACCCATTGTTTTCCCCTTTGACCATTCGTGACTCGTGTTATGCGTTTTCAACGTTGACCACATGAAGTGAAATTCTTTCGTCATGGTCAGTGACATATGCATACTTTGGTTGGTCACTGTGCACTGAAGCCACATTGTGCCACTACATATTGAAGGTATTTGTACTTGCTAGTAGATAACTAATATTCACAAACCATTACCATCCACTCTGACCATTTGTGATTCGTGTTGTGAGTTGTCAAAGTTTACCACACTTAGTGACATTATTTGGTCATGGCCAGTGACATATGCCTACTTTGGTTGGTCATCGTGCATGGTCTCCACACCGTGCCACAACATATTGAAGCCCCTTGTGCTTGCTATGTGATTCGCGGTGTTCCAAAACCATTGTTTCTTCCTCTGACCATTTGTGACTCGTATTATGAGTTGTCAACGTGGATCACACACAGCGGATTTCTTTGGTCAAAGGCAGCACATATGCCTACTTTGGTCGGTCATTGTGCTTGGTAGCCTCACCGTGCCACCACTGACTGAAGGTCGTTGTACTTGGTAGTTGAGAACCGATATTCTCATAGCATTGTTTCCTCTCCTGACCGTTCGTGACTCGTGTTATGGTTGGTCAACGTTGACCACCCATATTGAAATTCTCTGGTCATGATCAGTGACATATGCCTAGTTTGATAGTTTGGTGTCTATATTAGCCACACCGTGCCACTACGTATTGAAGTTCTTTGTACTTTCTAGCCAATACATAGGCTTCCCAATCCATTGTTTTCCCCTATGACCATTTGTGACTCGTGTTATGCGTTTTCAACGTTGACCACATTAAGTGAAATTTGTTCGTCATGGTTAGTGACATGTGCATACTTTGGTTGGTCACTGTGCATTGAAGCCACATTGTGCCACTACATATTGAAGATATTTGTACTTGATAGTATATAACTAGTATTCACAAACCATTACCTTCCACCCTGACCATTTGTGACTCGTGTTGTGAGTTGTCAAAGTTTACCACACTTAGTGACATTATTTGGTCATGGTCAGTGACATATGCCTACTTTGGTTGGTCATCGTGCATAGTCTCCACACCGTGCCACAACGTATTGAAGCCCCCTGTGCTTGCTATGTGATACGTGGTGTTCCCAAACCATTGTTTCCCCCTCTGACCATTTGTGACTCGTATCATGAGTTGTCAACGTGGACCACACACAGCGGATTTCTGTGGTCAAAGGCAGTACATATGCCTACTTTGGTCGGTCATTGTTCATGGTAGCCACACCGCGCTACCAATGACTGAAGGTCGTTATACTTGGTAATTGAGAACCGATATTCTCATAGCATTGTTTCCTCTCCTGACCGTTTGTGACTCGTGTTATGGTTGGTCAACGTTGACCACCCATTTTGAAATTCGCTGGTCATGATCAGTGACATATGCCTAGTTTTGTTCATTTTTGTGCATATTAGCCACACCGTGCCACTACATATTGAAGTTATTTGTCCTTTCTAGCCAATACATAGGCTTACCAAACCATTGTCTCTCCCTCTGACCATTTTTGACTCGTGTTATGAGTTGTCAATGTTGACCACATGAAGTGAAATTTGTTTGTCATGATTAGTGACATATGCATACTTTGGTTGGTCGCTGTGCATTGAAGCCACATTGTGCCAGTACATATTGAAGGTATT
The DNA here is from genome assembly GCA_023375785.1 of Penium margaritaceum. Taxonomy (NCBI): domain Eukaryota; kingdom Viridiplantae; phylum Streptophyta; class Zygnematophyceae; order Desmidiales; family Peniaceae; genus Penium; species Penium margaritaceum. Next base: position 3,059 of record SZWC01019490.1, on the reverse strand, counting down.
TGTACTTGCTAGTAGATAACTAGTATTCACAAACCATTGCCTTCCACCCTGACAATTTGTGACTCGTGTTGTGAGATGTCAATGTTTATCACACTTAGTGACATTATTTTGTCATGGTCAGTGACCTATGCCTACTTTGGTTGGTCATCGTGCATGGTCTCCACAATGTGCCACAACGTATTGAAGCCCCTTGTTCTTGTTATGTGATACTTGATGTTCCCAAACCATTGTTTCCCCCTCGGAACATTTGTGACTTGTATTATGAGTTGTCAACGTTGACCACACACAACGGATTTCTTTGGTCAAAGGCAGTACATATGCCTACTTTGGTCGGTCATTGTGCATGGTAGCCACACCGTGCTAGTACTGACTGAAGGTCGTTGTACTTGGTAGTTGAGAACCAATATTCCCATAGCATTGTTTCCTGTCCTGACCGTTTGTGACTCGTGTTATGGTTGGTCAACGTTGACCACCCATATTGAAATTCTCTGGTCATGATCAGTGACATATGCCTAGTTTGATTGTTTGGTGTGCATATAAGCCACACCGTACCACTACGTATTGAAGTTCTTTGTCCTTTCTAGCCAATACATAGGCTTCCCAATCCATTGTTTTTCTCTCTAACCATTTGTGACTCGTGTTATGCGTTTTCAACGTTGACCACATGAAGTGAAACTTGTTCGTCATGGTTCGTGACAGATGCCTACGTTGGTTGGTCCCTGTGCATTGAAGCCACATTGTGCCACTACATATACAGGGTATTTGTTCTTGCTAGTAGATAAATAGTATTCACAAACAATTACCTTCCACCCTGACCATTTGTGACTCGTGTTGTGAGTTGTCAAAGTTTATCACAGTTAGTGACATTTTTTTGTCATGGTCAGTGACATATGCCTACTTTGGTTGGTCATCGTGCATGGTCTCCACACCATGCCACAACTTATTGAAGCCCCTTGTGCTTGCTATGTGATTCGTGGTGTTCCCAAACTATTGTTTCCCCCTCTAACCATTTGTGACTCGTATTATGAGTTGTCAAGGTGGACCACACACAGCGGATTTCTTTGGTCAAAGGCAGTACATATGCCTAATTTGGTCGGTCATTGTGCATGGTAGCCACACCGTGCTACTACTGACTGAAGGTTGTTGTACTTGGTAGTTGAGAACCGATATTCTCATAGCATTGTTTCCTCTCCTGACCGTTTGTGATTCGTGTTATGGTTGGTCAACGTTGACCACCCATATTGAAATTCTCTGGTCATGATCAGTGACATATGCCTAGTTTGATTGTTTGTCGTGCATATTAGCCACACCGTGCCACTACGTATTGAAGTTATTTGTCCTTTCTAGCTAATACATAGGCTTCCCAATCCATAGTTTTTCCCTCTGACCATTTGTGACTCGTGTTATGCGTTTTCAACGTTGACCACATGAAGTGAAATTTGTTCGTCATGGTTCGTGACATATGCATACGTTGGTTGGTCACTGTGCATTGAAGCCACATTGTGCCACTTCATATAGAAGGTATTTGTTCTTGCTAGTAGATAACTAGTATTCACAAACCATTACCTTCCACCCTGACCATTTGTGACTCCTGTTGTGAGTTGTCAAAGTTTATCACAGTTAGTGACATTATTTGGTCATGGTCAGTGACATATGCCTACTTTGGTTGGTCATCGTGCATGGTCTCCACACCATGCCACAACGTATTGAAGCCCCTTGTGCTTGCTATGTGATTCGTGGTGTTCCCAAACCATTGTTTCCCCCTCTGACCATTTGTGACTCGTATTATGAGTTGTCAATGTGGACCACACACAGCGGATTTCTTTTGTCAAAGGCAGTACATATGCCTACTTTGGTCGGTCATTGTGCATGGTAGCCACACTGTGCTACTACTGACTGAAGATCGTTGTACTTGGTAGTTGAGAACCGATATTCTCATGGCATTGTGTCCTCTCCTGACCGCTTGTGACTCGTGTTATGGTTGGTCAACGTTGACCACCCATATTGAAATTCTCTGGTCATGATCAGTGACATATGCCTAGTTTGATTGTTTGGTGTGCATATTAGCCACACCGTGCCACTGCGTATTGAAGTTCTTTGTGCTTACTAGCCAATACATAGGCTTTCAATCCATTGTTTTTCCCTCTGACCATTTGTGACTTGTGTTATGCGTTTTCAATGTTGACCACATGAAGTGAAAGTTGTTCGTCATGGTTAGTGACATATGCATACGTTGGTTGGTCACTGTGCATTGAAGCCACATTGTGCCACTACATATAGAAGGTATTTGTTATTGCTAGTAGATAACTAGTATTCACAAACCATTACCTTCCACCCTGACCATTTGTGACTCGTGTTGTTAGTTGTCAAAGTTTACCACACTTAGTGACAGTATTTGGTCATGGGCAGTGACATGCCTACTTTGGTTTGTCATCGTGCATGGTTTCCACACCGTGCCACAACGTATTGAAGCCCCTTGTGCTTGCTATGTGATTCTGTTGAATATTTATGCCCCTTGTTCAGTGTTGTAGGGCGGATCAGGAATGCTCTGCCCCTTGTGGAGGTATGACCCCTAGATCCGTTGTAGTGTGACTCAACTATGCTCTGTCTCTTGTCAGATATGACCTGTGAGAACACCATGTGGGTGAGTGGTTACCTTGGCCGTTTTGTTGATTTGGCCAAGTGAGAGGTCATGAGGTCGATCCTGGCCCCATGCATATCTTGTTTGTTGTGGAAGCTTCCAAGAAAGAAAGTCCGTAGCTTCTTGGACGCTACATGGTTGGTCTGTCACCTTGACACTAGGATGCTTATGTGTCAAGCCCACAGTGCAAGTCTATTGGTGACGTGGCTGGTTCAGGCCACTTCCCAGGAATGTGCTTTTGAGTTCTATGACTGGACACACAGCTATAAAAGGACTTGTCTTGCATGCTGTTCAATCAACCCTTGCTTGATGCTCTCTTGCATATTGACGACTTGAGCTCTTCTTGAGATGTAATGCTAAGGCGTTAGTACTCTTGAAGGTGAAGTGTATGCCTGATTAAGTTTGGGGTGCATGACAC
>SZWC01019489.1:0-10901 GCA_023375785.1 Penium margaritaceum | reverse complement strand
GGCCTGCCCAAATGGAAGCGGTGGGGGGGGTGGAGTGTTTGGGGGGGCTGGAGGGGGTGGGAGGGGAGGAGGGGAAGAGGCCACCGGTGCGGAGGAGGTAATGGAGGGGGGAGGGGGAGAGCCGGACGGGGGGCGGAGGGGGCGGGAGGGGTAGGTGGAGCGGAGGGGGAGGGGGCGGCCCGAGTGGGGGGGTGGGGCTGAGGGGGAGGGGCCTGCTTTCTTCGGTGGTGGGGTCTTCTGAGCTTTGCCATCATATTGGCACCATAGGCCCTCAAGGCAACTGCCGAATTTCGGACCTAAGCTGTGGCCAGTCCAGCCCAAGAGCTGCCGAGGCAAATTGTCCACGTTGTGACTTGAACTCTGGCCTCCTGCGTCGACACCGTCCACACATACCATTGGCATAGGCGAGGCCCTTGTTTCACCCTTCCCTTCTTTCTTTCCTATTGTTCTGGCTGAAGTTTCAATTACTTTCTTGCCCTTTGATTAGTAATCAGAACAGTGTCTTGTAACTCTTGCAATGGAGTGGACTTCATGTGGTGTCTTGCTCCATTGCAATTCTCATCATTTGGTTGACTCTTCCAGGAATTTGGGTGGAAGTTATGGCACTTTGCGATGTCCTGACCTGACATCCTTTTGCGGGGTGAGCCGGTCAATGAGAGATTCGATTTTCAAGAAGACTCTCTACTGCACTCTTTATTGCACGGAATTTTGTACAAGATGTGTTCCCGGATTCCCCAACGACACAGGTGCGTCTGTTCTGTCCATCCTTACACATCCCTTTTCTTCCAATGCTGACAAGATCAATTCTACATTTTGCACTTAATCACAGCTTGTGGATAGCTTAGAAGAAGAAAACCACATCAAGCGACGGGCAGCCTGTGCCCCTTCAGCCTGTTCTTGTGTGTCTTCTATAGTCGTCACCAAAGCAGACAACCCGGGCCCTGAGTTGTCTCCCAAGGTGTCTGTGCTGCTGAGTTTAAAAAACAGCTTAACCAAAGACTCTCAGAGCACCACTCAAAACTGGAACCCCAGCAATGCTGCCAACAAAAACACTCCGTCACATCTCTTTCCCAGCTGTTCACCTTTCATTACTATGGCTGCTCTCACTGCTTCCTTCCTCGGCCAGACGGCGGCCCTCGCTGCCCAGGTTGGAAAGGTCGATGCCCGCGTCAAGATGTGCAAGACCAAGGTGGCAATCGAAAGCCCTTTCTTCGGTCCAGACCGCCCCACGTTCCTGGGCCCCCTGTCCGGCAAGATCCTTTCGTACCTCACCGATACGTTCCCTGGTGAAAACGGCTGGGGCACTGCCAACCTTTCCTCCAACCCCAAGACGTTCGCCAAGAGCCACGAGCTGGAAGTGATCCACGCTCGCTGGGCCATGCAAGATGCTCTGGGCTGCATCTTCCCCGAGCTGCTCAGTAAGTAGGGCGTGTCATTCAGTGAGGCTGTGTGGTTCAAGGCCGGCGCCCAGATCTTCTCCGAGGCGGCCTTGACTACCGCGGCGATCCCAGCCTCATCCAAGCACAGTCCATTCTCGCCATCTGGGCCGTCCAGGTCATCCTCATGGGCACCGTTGAGGGCTACCACGGAGCCAGCGCCCCCCTCGGTGAGGTCGAGGACCCTCTGTATCCCGACCGTGCCTTCGACCCCCCGGGCCTGGCCGATGATCCCAACATCGCGCTGGAGCTGAAGACGAAGGAGATCAAGAACAGCTTCCTCTCCATGTTCTCCATGTTCAGTTTCTTTGTCCAGGCTATCATGACTGGCAAGGGCCCCTTTGAGAACCTGTCGGACCACCTCACCGACCCCACCGCCAATAACGCCTGGGCCTATACCACCCAGTTTGTGCCCGGTGCTTAGATTGCCAGACCACTGGTTCATACGCTTAATCTAAACTAGGTACATATGAACCCACACACAAGAAAAATGATTTTTTGTTTGCTGGCGCCCTCTGCTCATGAAACAGCATGCAATGCTTGCATGCGGCCACAAGGCTTCAACCTTTTGGCCCAGCAGATGGAGGGCCTGTTTTGTACCAGCCTGTTTTGCCTCCCGAATCTGGTCTATCAAAACAAGCCATATTTGTGGCAGCATGGGCATGTGGATTCACGGCCAGCTCCAGCTGACCAAGCTCAACCTTTGCTACAACAAGTTTGCGAGGTTTCAGACCTCAGGGACATCCACCCTCAACTGGCTCCTCAAGCTCAACCTGCAATTCAACCGTTTCTCTGGCTCTATCCTCATTTTCCTCTTCTGGCTCTCAAACCTTTAGAGCGCCTCTCTCTCTCTCTCTCTCTCTCTCTCTCTCTGTCTCTTTCTCTCTCTCTCTCCCCAGCCCCCCCCTCTCAGCCTCAGCAGAACGCTTTCACTGGTTGCCATGGTTAGTAGCAGCGTCCTCATCCCCCCTTACAGCACCAAGTCGACTGAGATCTGTNACAGTGTTTTGGCCAGGTGCACTCAGATTTGGGCACGCTTTGCCCATCTCTTAGGTCCTGGATCTGAACAGTAACAGGGCAGGCTCAGGGCCCATCATTAGGGTCCATCAAACTATCCGGGATGAGTTGGCAGAAATCTGTTGAGAGAACTCGCTTGGTGCGAAGGTAGAGCCAAAGGGGTACTTGCAGCAGCCGGAGGGATGTGTGGAGGAGCTCCGTCCAGACCTCCTCCTCCATGACTCTGGCCAGGGCGTCGTGTGGGTGGTTGACGTGACCACTGTGGACGCCCAGAGACGTGATGCGGGAGAAGAGGGTGCGGCGTTACGGGCGGCGGAGAAGGAGAAGGAGACAAAGTATGAGGCGGCACTGCGCCTACAGGTAGGGTGGAGACTGCGCACAGTGGCATAGGAGACGTTTGACGGGTTGAATCCAGATGGTTGGCGCTTCATCCGTCGCTTGGCAACCATGTGTCTGGATAAGGGCCAAAGTCGGATGGGGGAGGCAGATCGTGCAGGTTGGGCCACCCAGGCCTTGACCCTCTTTGCTCAGCTGCTATCTATCGCTGGCATCCGTTAGCAATGTGGCGTCATCCGCAACTCCTCTCTATGAGAGACTCAACATGGGGCTGCCAGGGGACCCTTCTGGCCTCGACCGAAAGGCTTGGCCTCTTGGCCCGCTGGCCTTGTCTAACCTGTGCAAGACAGACCCTCAGGAGGATTAATGTACCATGTTTTTTCCCCCCTTCTTTGCATGCGTCCGTTTTCTCCACCCTGTTGTGCCGTGGGTGACGGCATACTTATACCACGTGCTTGTTCCGGTCCGTGGCGACATTCCTTTCATTAAATGTATTTCACCATGAGGGAGAGAGAGAGAGAGAGAGAGAGAGAGAGAGAGAGGAAAAGAGAGAGAGAGAGAGAGAGAGAGAGAGAGGAGGAGGAGGAAAAAACCAGGAGTCTCCCACTCCTGGTCTCGGGCCCCTTAACGGCCGGAGGTCGCTCCGGTTGCTCGGCGCGAGCGTGTGCTCCAAGCCTTGGCACTGTCTGGCTTATGCGGGGCTGAGCCCGCCCTTCTTGGCCTCTAGCCTGCATGCCCACCGTATTGCACTGTTGGTGGCGGCTTTCATACTACGTGATTGTGCCGGTCCATGGCGGCTTTGCATGATCCTCTTTCTTCATACAAGTCTTCCAATTGAAAAAAGAAGAAGAAGAAAGAAACAAAAACAAAGACAGAACTGAAACAGGTTCACAGGGAGCCTTCCAGGCAGCTGTGGCCAGCTGATGGCCATCAGCTCCCTGAACGTTTTCTCCAACCAGATCAGCGGCAGGATCTTGCCCTTGCTGAGCTTATTATGTTGAACTAAATGGCCCACCCATCACAATGCTCTTCTACTGCCTTGCTGACGCTCTGACCATGGTGGACTTTCAGCAGAACCTTGTCTCGCAACTTGTACCTTGTCTTACGCCTCACCAAGCTTGAGCTCCTGTTTGTGAGGGACAACAATGTTGCATGCAACCTTGAGAGAATTCAATTTCTTGACCTGAGCTACAATGCAGTAGGTGGTCGCATCCCACAGAGGCTGTGTAACGTCCTGATGCTGAACGTTGTGACGCCCGTTCGACATGCCTTTGCGGGCCCCCTGTCTTATGTGCACTGTGGGGTCAATTCCTACTTTGGCCAGCTCCTAGTGAGTCGGAACAATATGTCAGGGGGGTTCGTTGCATGGCTCGTTGAATTCATGGCCATGTGTTCTGTGGATCTCTTGGGGAACCAGTTCACGGGCTTGCTGATCGTGGACCCGCCTGGGATTGCGAACTTCACCATCACTCCTAACTGCTGGAGAAACCAATTCTCTGGCCTGATTTCAGGCATGATCAGCAAGCTAGAAGCCCTTACAGCCCTCTCAGGCTTGATTGCCACCATCCCTCAACTCTACTAGCACATTTGTGGCATTCAACCTGGCCGACAACCGGTTATAGGGACAGATTACAACGTATATATGTATATATACATGTATTTTGCTGACCCGTTGATGTTCGATGGGACTCTCGGGCTCTGTGGGGTCCTGGGGGCTCCTTGTGCGGGACGGAGCAGAAGGCTGATGACGATTGCTGGAAAGACGATAAATCTGACGTTTGTTTTTTTTTTTTTTTCCTGAGAAAAAGCGTTTTCCATTGTACCCTTGAAACCCTCAATGAAGGAAAAAGAACATTACGACAATAGGCCCTTGTCTGTGAATGGGACTGTGGTTACCAAAACACCGAAAAAGTTTCAGCCAGTTTCTGCAAGAGCCTTAGAAGGGGGCGTTGCCACGCCTGTTGCTGCAGATAAGAAGATCCCCAGAGGCGGAGCGCACGGCCTTACCAAACTGGTGCTTGGTGCAGGTGCAGAGGTAGCCGCCACTGCAGGCCGGGATGTGCCTCCACTCACTCCACGGAATGGCACACCTCCACGCGGGCACCGTCTTGACCGCTTTCTTGCACACCTCAGCGAGACTGGGTGCTGAAGACGAGCCCGGTGGAGGTGAGCGAAGCGGAGATGAGCGAGGTGGAGGTGAGCGAGCCGGAGGTGAGCCAGGTGGAAGTGAACCAGGTGGAGGAGAGTTATATGGAGGAGAGTTGGGTGGACGAGAGCTGGGTGGAGGTGGTGAACCGAGTGGAGGATTGAGTGCAACAGCAGTGGGTCCGATGGTATAAGTTCCGGAAATCGCTTTCAATTGGCACGCAACTCCCGAGTCGTAGCACGTGCAGCGGCGAACAATGGGTTCAAAATACAGGAAAAAATGGAAGAAGGCTTTGCCTATCTGAAGGTATCCGGCGCGACATGAGTCCACAGTACCGGCGGGAATCATGACAGCCTGGGCAAACTGGGCAAAACATATTCCCTCCATGTCACAGACTGGGCAGCCATCTACACCAATGCAGCTATCGGCAAGGGCCCCACGGAACGGAACACACATTGACAGATTGAAAAGCATCAGTACAAAGCGCGTAGGAGTTGCAGGGTAGCTCGCATGGCGCCTCTCCATTTGCGGGAACATCCTTGGACGGGGCCCCAAAGTAAGCAGAGCACACGTTTGTTTTTCTGTATCTGGGGTGTAGTCTCTATGTTCTTGTACGTTGGAGCATGAAGGTGAACCCTTCCTACTCACAATGGCACTAGCAAAGGGCTACTAAGTGCTTGTCCTGCATGGGGACGGGCTCGGTAGCTGTTCAAATGGGTCGGCAGCACTGGTTTTTCCTTTTTGTGTTCAGTTCACAACCAAGTGGAGAGACGCGTGGGGCCATGTCCGTAGAGTGAACCAATGGTGCCTTCTCGGCACCATGTGTCTTGTTTGGCGCAGACTGGCCTCATGCACATTCCCCCCCTTGTTTTCCAGGAAAGAATGACCAAAAGAAGTGATGTTTCACGACTTCGCAGCCAGGCCTCGTCGCCAGGAAGAGACATCAGTTGCCAGGCCTATGGCCTTATGTGACCTTCTTTATGTGGATCCTGTCATGCAAGGGACACAGGACAATCATTTTTCCCATACTCTTTTGTTATCTTTCTGCTCCCTCTTCTTCTTCCACAGTCGTGGCATGGGTGGCGACATCTCGTTCTTGTTATCTGTGGTATAGGCTGTATCCTGTAATGAGTCGTTGTGCCAGTCCGTGGCAGCTTTCCTTTCTCATTCCTTACAACAGTGCTCTATTGAGCGCAACAGTGCTTTTTGGCCAGGGTGTGATAGGGGCTTCTTTTCTTAGATTTTCCAGTTCTACATGCTCCCTGGTGATCAGCTCTTCCTCAGTGTGCGTGTTCCCGCACTCTTGGAGGGCCAGCAAGGGGTAGGACAAGGGGACACGCTCAGGCCAGTATGCTTGGATGTGGCATTCTTACTGGATCTCTTGGCCTTCTTGCCGCCAGCCTTGGCTACCCGCAGGCTCTTGTGCACCACCAAGAGATGTGAAAAAGCTGGCTTTGTCAAGTCTTTTTGGTACCTGTTCTCCTGGACCTGATTTTCAACAGTCTCGGCCATGCAGTGGAAGTCACACTTGAGCACCTGCCTGTGCACCGCCTCCTTGGGCCGGTTCCACTTGCGCACCTTCTTCGTTGTCAGAACCACCTGCCGTCCCTCTCCCAGTGCCTCCACAAACACTGCCGTTTTGCTGACCAGCCTGGAGTGCACAAACGAGCTGATGTTGCAGAGGTTGAAGGGCTTGCTGGTGAAGGACACGGGGCCCCTACTTTTGCTGCCACAGTTTATGAGGTACCGGCTGTTCTTCTACACCAGCAGCTACATTAGGGCGAAAGATACAGCCTATATCGCCATTGCATTCCATGTTCGCATGCGTGTTGCGCCAGTGTTAGAGTTGATGTCTGACGTCTGTGGTAGACGTCGGCATCAACGCGGAAACAGCGTCGACCCGACTCCGACATTGACTTCAACGCCTAAGTGGAAGTGCACATGCGCGCTTCCACACAGGGGTTATGGGGGCCAGGGGCCTGGGGGGAGGGGGGGGGGGGACCGGACCACAAGTCATCGGACAGTCTCCCTGTGACATCTCCCTCGAATGGTCTCTCCTGACGGCTTTGCTGTGACGGCCTTCCTATGACAGCCTCCCTACGCAGTCCGCACAACGTCATCTTGACAGTCGCTACCAGTTCCCACCAAAAGCAACACAAATCCCTCAAATTGTCCATTTGCGTGAACTGTCGGGTGGTGGGGATCATTTGCTTTGCGAGTCCGCTGATGCGTGGTGTCAACTGCGCGTGTGTCTGCTGATGTGCAGTCTGAGCTGCGCGTCAGTAGACGGGCAGTTCAGGCTGCCCATTGACGCACAGTTCAGGCTGCGCAGTTGCCACGATTCGGCCAGACTGCTCCTGGCCGTGAGCCGCTACATATCCAACCAATGAAGTGCATGTTGAAGTGGAGTACAGATGTGGACAACCCAGGGGTGCTATCACTGGTCCCATCGACCAAGGAAAGGGTAGAGCTCCTGAGTTGCCCTCTGGGATCCCAGCAAAAGTGGCATCAACAGGTGGAGGGGTGACTGCAAGAGAATCTTCAAAAGCAAGAGATGCTGCCGCTTCTGGAGGACCCCCAGGCGGCGCTGTCAATGTTAATGTTACGTCGCCACATTCAACCACAGGACAACTTTTTTGTGCATGCACATTGCCTCCTGATCTGCAGTGGTTTGAGGCCCTCCCTAGGTTTGAAGATACACGGTGTTGAGAGTCCTCTTTGGGTTGTGGAGGCGCCAGTGGACATGCGGACGGGTACTCTGAAGTAGTTGGAAAGACAAGGTGCAGCAGCCATGCAAGGAGGAAGGGATGGAGGGCTCTATGGGGGCAAAGCAAAGAGCACAGTAGCCTGCATTTGCATATCCTGTGGTGGCAGCCATGAGTCTCCTTACCCCATGGTTACAAAGAATAAAAGGAATGAAATCTTTGCTTTATGTGTGAAGGGACCAAAGAAGCATACAAAGTAGAAAAGAGTCACAGAATCAGATTTCCATCTCTCTCTATTGGTCCTTCACACTACTCATTTCCCCATTCAGTTCCTGAAAGATTTGCAGAAGTGCTCAATTTCGTGGATTTCTTTGCTTTATCCCCCCCCCCCCCCCTTCCCTCCCCTGCCCCCCTCACCATCTCAAGTCCCAAAGCTCCTTCCTTTTCTCCTCTCTTGCACCTGCACAAATAGCATTCATGTCAGTAATGCCACACGTCTCCCTCGCACATCAAGTCATGTCTAACATGCTCATGTTCCGCCAATGAATTCGTGAAGCATTGGGTGCACATGTTTGGAAATCGCAGAGAGCAAAGGGCTCAGCGCTGACCTCAAGTACACCAAGGGCAGGCGGAATCCATACTTCCGATATGCAAGTCTGATTGGCTCTTCTCAACAGCCTAACTTCGTTGATTGGCAGTTGTCCGGGAACGTGTTCAGCATAAAGAACCAAGCAAATTGTTGTGAGTTCTCGCCCCTCCCCTCTGCAATGCCCTTGTTCTTACCCTCTTCCTTGCTTAAGCTTTCAGAGAAGGATGTGGAGGGGTCTCTACAAGAGGGTCAGCCTGTCCTTTCTCCACCACAAGCGCCTTCAGTGGATGGATGAGGTTGAGTGGGCGGGGAAAACATGGCTTCCGGAGGCCTTGGAGGAGCAGGTTTCGTGGGTGCTGGCCGGTGGGTCCAGGGGTGCCACTCTTTGGTTGCAGGCCACTCCCATGGTTGCAGGGAATTGTCTCCATCTTTCTGCTGCCGGCTTCCGCCTCGAGGAATAGATGTCGCTTCTCCTGCCTCTTTGTCACAAGGAGCAGCACGAGTTGAATCGTCTACTACTAGCTCGGATCACCTAGAAGGCAGGCTCCGGGTCGATCTTCAGGGTGGGGAGATCTTTTCACGATAATTTGTGTCAGATTGCCAGCTTGCCAGCTTGCAAGGTTGGGGCTCCAATGTTGCTGGTCAGGCAGCTTCCATTGGCCAGCCTCATTTTTTCATCCACTGCACAGCAGCATGTTCTGGTAGTGCTTATCCTCCTGTGACTGTGTGATCAGATCCGCAAGCAACTCTCTCTTAGTTGACAATTGTCACTCCTGAACTCATCCCACTTTTTTTCCCCCTCAATTTTCTGCACCAAGGAGAACGGCTGGGAGCCGATCTTCAACGTTGTTGGCTGGGGCGGCGCTGCTGCTTGCCGAAGTTGTTGTCTGCTTTCACTGAGGACAACCCGACCAACCAGCACATCTTTGTGGAGGTCGACAACCTGGGTGTCAAAAGCACCAACTCCACCTCCTTCAGCACACGCGATAATCCTCTTTTTTCTTTTCTTTGGCCCTTATGTGCTGTGGGTGGTGGCATCATCTTCCTCTACGACGTACTTGAGCCAGTCTCTGGTGGCTTCTACCCACGTGTGTCTCGTGAATGAAGAGTTCTTTAGAAAGAGAACAAAATCAAACGAGAAAAAAAGGGGAGGGGTGGTACATGGTTCAGTCTTGCTGATCCGGCTCTGTTGAAGGACTGTCTATAAGAATGACTCACACTCTTCCTGTTCTCCTTTTTTGAGCAGCAAGTGTCCTGGACCTTCCATTAAAAAGAAACATTCCTGCTTGAGTCTCATAGAGGACGTCCAGGCTGCAGTGACGCTCCTCCGCCTTTGTGTGATCACCCGCGTGGACTTTTACAGTGCTGGCTCTCCCACCAGAGCCTTGGCGGCTCACCGTGCTCCAGCAATTTCACGCGAGGGCGTGGGAGGTGGTCCTCCACCTCGTGCAGGTCCCGACGGCGCCAGTGGAGGGATTGGAGGACTGGGATCTGCAGCGAGTGGCACAGTGGCAGATGCAGCTGCCATTCGGCTTGGGGGGAGGAGGACTATTGAGCGCTTGTGATCGGGCACCACTAGCCTATGCCTACGCTAGAGGATCACTGCTCAATGCCTTCATGTCCGAGTTCAGTGCTTTCCTCCTCGCAACGAGGGAGCTTGACTTTCTCTGCGCCCTCTGGAGGAGGATGGAGGAGCTGCCTTTACCCGTTTTCAGAGCACTATCTTCCATGGAGGCCTTGCAGCAGAGCACTACAGCGCGACTCTACCCGCAGATGAGTGTGGTGTGGTTCGCGAGTCGTAGGGACCGGTGCATCGAGGACGCTGGAGTGGTGGCCTTACGCCACTGTGCGTGCATCGAAGAGGAGGCATGTGGACGGAGCCCAGCGTGCATCCATCGCGGGCATTCATAGCCAGTTTGCGCTCATCCGACTCTACTGCGTTACGCATGCCCAGGCAAAGGCACCCTTCCCTGTCAAGGTGGCGCTGGTGGCTCAGAGGGGGCAGGTGCAGCGCACCCTCGCACTCTCAGACTTGTGTGGGTGGAATCTGTCTTTGCTGGTGCCTAGGTTGTGTGCATGCCCACCTTGTTGTTCCATAGGTGGCGGGATACTATACCACGTGGTTGTGCTGGTCTGTGGCGGCAGTGCATGTTCTGTTTTATTGAACAAGGCTGTTCTCAAAAGAAAAACTTGCATTCCTCCCATTCAAGCAGAAGTGGTGGGGGCAGTTCCTTGCTCTTGTGCCACCATGATTGTACTCCACAAGACTTCCATGTGTCATTTTTTTTCTCCGACTCAATTCTACTGCAATCCATTTTATGGTCCACTTTGGTTGAGGATAATGCTTACTGTGAGGACTGGCCCACTCAATGCAGCTACAGCCACAGTGTAATCCATGACTGCTGCCCTGAGTTCATTGGCCCCGCAAAGTAACACTTCAGGCCCATAATGAAGGCGAGGCCTATGATGCGTGCCGTTTTCATTCTTCTTTAGATCTTTCTGTGCATGGCTTGCAGCATCTTGCTGGGCTTTCAGTGCCGTGGCAGCTGTGGAGAGTGCAATCTCCATCACATACGGTCGTCAAGTGGTTGGACTATCAGAGCAGCAGCTTCTTGACTGCATCGGCATACCAGACAATAATTGCCGCGGCGGATTGCCGGAGATTGGTCTGG
>SZWC01019487.1:0-43258 GCA_023375785.1 Penium margaritaceum | reverse complement strand
GAGTGGTTACGAGTGGTTGCGAGTGGTTGCGAGTGGTTGTGAGTGGTTGCGAGTGGTTGCGAGTGGTTGCTAGTGGTAACGAGTAGTTGTGAGTGGGCTTCCAGTGGTTGCGAGTGGTTGTGAGTGGCTGCGAGTGGTTGCGAGTGGTTGCGAGTGGTTATGAGTGGTTGTGAGTTGTTGCAAGTGGTTGCGAGTGGTTGCAAGCGGTTATCACTGGTTGCGAGTGGTTGCGATTGGTTGCGAGTGGCTGCAAGTGGTTGCGAGGGGTTGCGAGTGGTTGTAGGTTGTTGGGAGTGGTTATGAGTGGTTGAGAGTGGTTGTGAGTGGTTGAGAGTGGTTGTGAGTGGTTGCAAGTGGTTGCGAGTGGTTGTATGTGGTTGCAAGTGGTTGCGAGTTGTTGTGAGTGGTTGCGAGTGGTTGCGAGTGGTTGCGAGTGGTTGCGAGTGGTTGCAAGTGGTTGCGAGTGGTTGCGAGTGGTTGTGAGCGGTTGCGAGTGGTTGCAAGTGGTTGCGAGTGGTTGTAAGTGGTTGCGAGTGGTTGTGAGTGCTTGCAAGTAGTTGCAAGTGGTTGCGAGTGGTTGTAAGTGGTTGCGAGTGGTTGTGAGTGCTTGCAAGTAGTTGCAAGTGGTTGCGAGTGGTTGTAAGTGGTTGCGAGTGGTTGTGAGTGCTTGCAAGTAGTTGCAAGTGGTTGCGAGTGGTTGTAAGTGGTTGCGAGTGGTTGTGAGTGCTTGCAAGTAGTTGCAAGTGGTTGCGAGTGGTTGTAAGTGGTTGCGAGTGGTTGTGAGTGCTTGCAAGTAGTTGCAAGTGGTTGCGAGTGGTTGTAAGTGGTTGCGAGTGGTTGTGAGTGCTTGCAAGTAGTTGCAAGTGGTTGCGAGTGGTTGTAAGTGGTTGCGAGTGGTTGTGAGTGCTTGCAAGTAGTTGCAAGTGGTTGCGAGTGGTTGTAAGTGGTTGCGAGTGGTTTTGAGTGGTTGCGAGTGGTTGTGAGTCTTTGCAAGTGGTTGCGAGTGCTTATAAGTGGTTGCGAGTGGTTGCAGGTGGCTGCGAGTGGTTGCAAGTGGTTGTGAGTGGTTAAGAGTGGCTGCGAGTGGTTGCGAGTGGTTTCGAGTGGTTGTGAGTGGTTGCGAGTGGTTGCGAGTGGCTGCAAGTGGTTTTGTGTGGCTACGAGTGGTTGCGAATTGTTGTGAGAGGTTGTAAATAGTTGCAAGTGGTTGTGAGTGGTTGAGGGTGGTTGCGAGTGGTTGCGTGTGTTTGCAAGTGGTTCCGAGTGCTTCCAAGTGGTTGCGAGTGGGTGCCAGTTGTTTCCAGTGGTTGCAAGTGGTTGCGAGTGGTTGCGAGTGGTTGCAAGTGGTTGCAAGTGATTGCAAGTGGTTGCAAGTGGTTGTGAGTGGTTACAGGTCGTTGTGAGTGGTTGCGAGTGGTTGCAAGTGGTTGCTAGTGGTTTTGAGTGGTTACAAGTGGTCGCGAGTGGTTGCGAGTGGTTGCGAGTCGTTGCGAGTGGTTGTGAGTGGTTGAAAATTGTTGCGAGTGGTTGCAAGTGGTTGCGAGTGGTTGCGAGTGGTTATGAGTGGTCGCGATTGGTTGCGAGTGGTTGTATTGGTTGCGAGGGGTTGCGAGTGGTTACGAGTGGTTGGGAGTGGTTGCAAGTAGTTGCGAGTTGTTCCAAGTGGTTGCGAGTGGTTGCGTATGGTTGCTGAGTGGTTGTGAGTGGTTGCGAGTGGCTGCGAGTGGTTACGAGTGGTTGCGAGTGGTTGCGAGTGGTTGGGAGTGGTTGCTAGTAGTTGCGAGTTGTTCCAAGTGGTTGCGAGTGGTTGCGTATGGTTGCTGAGTGGTTGTGAGTGGTTGCGAGTGGCTGCGAGTGGTTACGAGTGGTTGCGAGTGGTTGCGAGTGGTTGGGAGTGGTTGCTAGTAGTTGCGAGTTGTTCCAAGTGGTTGCGAGTGGTTGCGTATGGTTGCTGAGTGGTTGTGAGTGGTTGCGAGTGGCTGCGAGTGGTTACGAGTGGTTGCGAGTGGTTGCGAGTGGTTGGGAGTGGTTGCTAGTAGTTGCGAGTTGTTCCAAGTGGTTGCGAGTGGTTGCGTATGGTTGCTGAGTGGTTGTGAGTGGTTGCGAGTGGCTGCGAGTGGTTACGAGTGGTTGCGAGTGGTTGCGAGTGGTTGCAAGTGGTTGCAAGTGGTTGCGAGTTGTTGTGAGTGGTTGCGAGTGGTTGCGAGTGGTTGCGAGTGGTTGCGAGTGGTTGCAAGTGGTTGCGAGTGGTTGCGAGTGGTTGTGAGCGGTTGCGAGTGATTGCAAGTGGTTGTGAGTGTTTACGAGTGGTTGTGAGTGGTTACGAGTGGTTGCGAGTGGTTGCGAGTGGTTGCGACGGGTTGCGAGTGATTGCGAGTGGCTGTGAGTGGTTGCGAGTAGTTACGAGTGGGTGTAAGTAGGTTGGAGTTGTTGCCAGTGTTTTGTGTGGTTGCGATAGGTTGTGAGTGGTTGCAAGTGGTTGCAAGTGGTTGCGTATGGTTACGGGTGGTTGCGATTGGTTGGGAGTGGTTGCGAGTAAGGACGCACACCGGAGCAGATACGCGGTTCCTAGTGTGGACCTGGACCTGCGGAAACAGATCCACTGCTGGATCCAGATCCGCGGACCCGGACCTGGATCCGCATATCCATTCCCATCTGCGGATCTCGCGGATCCATGTATGTCGAACACTAGCATTCACATTTGAGCAATGGGAGATGCTCAAAAGTCATGAATTCATTCTTTGTCACTTTTAATCTCAACCCATCATTTGGCACATGCATTGGTATGGCCCAGCCTCACTGAACCATGTTATATCTGCTGAGTCTTAAGTTATGACAATGTCATCATCCTAGTCAAGATGTAAGCATATGTTGAGGAAACTCCTGCAAGTACATGTGCTTCAAGTTACGTCATATGACTTCTCTAATCTCAAGTGTAATGTTGTGTGACTATTCAGAATGATGATGTCTACTTGGCAAGCAATAGCAACTAGGCATCAACATGTTCATATAGTACTTCAACGCCACTTTCAGACTAATCCAGTCACAGACACCTCATGTTGCAATGGTTTTGCATACGCACATGTTAAAATGAAACATGGTGAAGCTGAAACATGGAGAAGCTGAAATATGGAGAAGCTAAAACATGGAGAAGCTGAAACATGGATAACTTAAAACATTGAGAAGCAATGGTTTAAATGAAAGCCAAGTCAATTCACCTCCATGACATCATCATCACCATTGTCGTCACCTCCTCCTTCTCCCTTGGCCTCCTCCTCCTCATCCTCATCATTCACAAAAATGCTTAGCCCATCAAACTCCTCTGCTGCTGCTCCCACCAAGTTGGCCTCCTTTGCTTTGCGCCTCAGCTCGTTGATGTGTTCCTCCTCTTTGGCAAATGCTTTAGCCACTATCCCATGTCAGCTGAAAGAGAAGTCCAGGAGGAAGGGCTCTTTGATCCACGACTTTATCGTCAGCAAGTTCTTCACCATCAAGTGTGTGAGGGAATGCTTGAAGTCCGTTGTGACGTGCCTGCCAAGAGAAGAAAGGCACTCAGAAGGGGTGGAGGTAGCAGGCACAGCATAGAAGTCAGCCACAGCAAGGTGCAAGGTTGGGAGCGTTTTCCCGATCTTCCTGAAGTGTTTTAGAACGTGGCACTTTGGACCCTTGTTCAGAAGTTTGCTCCATTTCTCTACCTCCTCCTCCAAGGAAGAGGGCGGCTGTACACCTGTTGCAGGAGCTTCTGGAACTTCAAACATGTCTGCGGTGGGGTTTGCCAGCGCTGCTTCCAAGTGCGCATCATCCTCTTTACGCTGCCGCTCAGGTCGTGGACGGAGCTGTCGGCTGCCAGCTGCCTGCGACACTGCATTGACGTTAGAGGAAGAAGCTGCTGCTGCTGCACCTCCTTCTCCCTGACGTGTTAGCTGAGAGCCCCGTGTTCCGGTCACTGCTGCTCCTGCTTTTGCTGCTGCTGCCCTCTGCGCCTCAACCATCTCTGCATATGGCTGGAGTAACTGCAACACCTTGAGTTGCAGCTCTGCTGCACTCGTGAAGCCCATGAGGCATCATCGTCATCTGCAGCATGGTGGTCGGCAGGTGCGGCTGAACAGGCCTCGGCAGCCATGGTGTCCGGTGCGCGGGGTACAGAATGTGCCCGACACTAAGGCACGCGAGCGCCTAAGGCACGCATAATGACGTCTAGCAGAGCATTGAGTATAGAGTGGTCTCGCTTGGCAAGTGAGACCACTCCACAGTAAGCGACGCTTGCTGTGTGGTTGCGCCACTTGCATCAAGACACCTCCAAAAGCAGAGCTCCCACATAAACATTTATCAACAGCCAAGAAATATCTAGCAAGTTAACGAATCAAGTTGCTGTTCAGCGAATAAATCGTTACACAATGCATAAATTAGACCATATTGCATACCGCAAACCTGCCGCGGTTTTGAGGTATTGAGTATGGTTGATTCCGTGACGCGGGTTACGCGTGGCCAGATTCAAAAAGAACCACGCAGGGCAGATGTATCCTCCGATGTTGACACGTCGTCAATGGTAGATGCGATGGAATATGCTCCGGTTGAGTGTCAAGCATGTTAACGGATCAACTCGCAGTTTAGCCATCAAAGAGCAACATAATGCAGACATTAGATCATGTTGAATACCGCAAGCCTGCCGCGGGTTTGCGGTATAGAGTATGGTTGAGTCCATGACGCATGTTACGCTGGGCATGGACTCAAAGACAGTTGGTGGAGTGCCCACAGTGCATGACGTGCATGAGGTACGTTCAATTGGCCAAGTGGTGATGCAGATCCATGCCGGTGAGGTCGTGACCAACATGTCATAAGAGTGGTTGCGAGTGGTTGCGAGTTGTTGCGTGTGGTTGCGAGTGGTTGCTAGTGGTTGTGAGTGCCCTGCGCCCATTCGCGCCCACGGCCAACGATTGGTGACTCGTACACAACAGCCGCAAGCAGCACGCGAGCCGCTGTCTGCCGTCATTTTCCAGTAAGCTTCCTGCCACTTGCTGCCTGCTGCCTTTCATCATATCAACCCTCACAAGTGCCTCCACCTTCCTCCTCCCGCTTCAACTTCCTCATCTGCTCCAACTGAGACCCTTAACTCGTCAGCTTCATCGCGCGGCGTCCCTTCAATATCTCGAGCCGCACCCTCGCACCGCCTTCTTGCGTTATCAGCATCAGGAGCTTGCCTTCCGCCATCAGGAAATCGGACACCGCCAGTCTTCCTGTTCCCATTGCGAGCCAACGGGGTAGCAAGCCGTCACTCGCCTGACATCTGCAAATCAGTATTTCTGCTCGCTGCATGACCTTTTCTGCTGCAGCCAACTTCCTCTTGTCGTCAGGATATCGGACACCACCAGTCTTCCTGCTCATGTTTCGAGCCAGCTGGGGAACAAGCCGTCACTCTCCTGACAGCAGAGAAACTGGCAGCTGTGCTTGCGCCCACTACCCCTCCGCTTCATCATCATCCTCCTACTGTGTCTCCTTCATCGGCTCCATTTTTCTACCTTGCCATATCATTAGTATTGCCTCCAGCCGTCTTCCCTTCAGCCTCCACACATCATCTTCTTCTTCTGCCTCCTCCAGCCTTTTCTGCATCTGCCTCATCTTAAATTCATCTGCCTCCTCCAGATCGCTTTGCTCCATCTGCTTTATCATCATCCACATCACTTCACAGCGCACGTGGTTTCGCCCCTGCGCCCACTCAGCTATCAAGTCGCCTCTGCCATCAAGTTGCTCCTCCGCTTCCGTTTTCATCCTCCGCTTGGCACAAGGATCCGCCCGGTCGCATCGCCTGTTTGCGACGACCCGTGCCCACGCCAAAAACTTCCGCAGTGCACGCGGCTAGCCCCTGTGCCCAGATTCCCCTATCATCCTCCTCCGCCTCATCATCAGCAAGCTTCAGCATCTGCTGCCGGTACAAGGATTTGCACGAGCTAGCTATCCTTTCCGTAGCAACCTGCACCCACGCCAGCAACAGATTTTTTGCGGCGCGTCGGCACTTGCCTTCCCCTTGCCGTTTTTTACTCCTCTTCTTCAAAGCACACATGGTTTCACCCCTGCGCCCATGCAACCATCCATCGCTTCTTTGCCATCATCAGCTTTCATCATCTGCTGGGCACAAGGATCTGCCCGGTCGCATCACGTTTCGTGACGACCTGCGCCCACACCGAGACTCTCGCAGTGCACGTGGCTTCAGCCCTGCGCAAATCCTTTCAACATCTCTGCCTCAGCACCTCATCCTCAGCAGCAGCCTCATCCTCTGCACACGAATCCACCTGATCTCTTCACTACAGCTCACGGTGACCAGGACTCTCGCCCTCCTCATCCATCTCCTCAACTCATTCCTCCATCATACATCCTCTCAGGCCAAGTCAACCTTACAACTCCAAGACCCTGTTCCTGGTGTATCGGACATCACTCGTCTTTCTGCTCTTTTGACCGAGCCAAAGAGTGAAACAAGCCGTCACTCCACCAGACCTGACATTGGAGAAATAAAGCTTGTCTCAGGGCGCAACAAGGGCGCAACTAGGGCATAACTAGAGCGCAACTATGACGCAACTAGGGCGCAAGTATGGCACAAGTAGGTCACAAGTAGGGCGCAGCTAGGGTACAACTAGGGCGCAACTAGCAACTCGCAACCACACGCAACCACTTGCAACCACTTGCAACCACTTGCAACCACTTGCAATCACTTGCAACCACTTACAACAACTCGCAACCACTGGCAAACACTTGTAACCAAACGCAACCATGCGCAACCACTAGCAACCACTCGCAGCCACTCGCAACCACTCGCACCCACTGGCAACCACTCGCATCTACTCGCAACAACTCGCAACTACTCACAACCACTCGCAACCTCTTGCAACCACTCGCAACCACTCGCAACCACTCGCAATCACTTGCAACCACTTGCAACCACTTGGAACCACTCCCAATCAGTCGCAACCACTGGCACTCACTCACAACCACTCGTAACCACTCGCAGCAACTCGCAACCACTCGCTACCACTTGCAACCACTTGCAACCACACGCAACCACTTGCAACTACTTGCAACCACCCACAACCTTGTGTAACCGCTCGCAACCACTCATAGCCACTTGGAACCACTTGCAACCTCTCGTAACCACTTACAACCACTCGCAACCACTCGTAACTACTCGCAACCACTCACAACCACTTGCAACCACTCGAAGCCACTTGCAACCACTTACAACCAATCGCAACCACTTGCAACAACTCCCAACCAATTGCAATGACTTGAAACTACTCGCAGCCACTTGCAACCTCTCAAAACCACTTGCAACCACTCCCAACCACTTGCAACCACTGGCAACCCCTCGCAACCACTTGCCACCACTCGCAACCACACAAAACCACTCGCAACCACTCACAACCACTTGCAATTCTCGCAACGACTCGCAACCACTCAAAACCACTCGCAACCACTCGCAACCACTCACAACCACTAACAACCACTCACAACCACTTTCAAGCACTCACAACCACTCGCAACCACTCACAGCCACTCACAACCACTTGCAACCACTGGCAACCACTAACAACCACTCACATCCACCTACAAGCACTTACAGCCACTCGTAACCACTCACAACCACTTGCAACCACTCGCTCCCACTCCCAACCCTTTGCAACCACTCGCAACCACTCGCAGCCACTCCCAACCACTCACAACCAGTCCCAAACAACTCCCAACCACTCGCAACCACTCCCAACCACTCGCAACCACTCAGAATCACTCGCAACCAATGGCAACCACTCGCAACTACTCGCAACCACCCGCAACCATTCGCAACCACTCGCAACCACTCGCAATCACTTGCAACCACTCAAAATCACTTCCAACCACTCGCAACGACTTGTAACCACTCCCAACCACTCGCAACCACTCACAGCCACTCACAATCACTCGTAACCACTCGCAATGAATTGCAACCGCTCGCAACCACTTGCAACAACTTGCAACCACTTGCAACCACTTGCAACCACTTGCAACCACATGCAGCCACTCACAACCACTTACAACCACTCGATTCCATGCGTAACTACTCGCAACCACTCACAACCACTCACAACCACTAGGAACAATACGCAACCACTTTCAACCACTCGCAACCACTTGCAACCACTCGCAACCACTCGCAACCAGTCGTAACCACTAGCAACCACTCGTAACAACTCACAACCACTCACAACCACTTGCAACCACTCAAAACCACTTGCAACCACTTGCAACCACTTGGAACCACTTGCAACAACTCGCAACCACTTGCAACCACTGGCAACCACTTGCAACCACTTGCAACGACTTGCAACCACTCGCAACCACTTTCAACCACTTGCAACCACTTGCAACCACTCACAACCACTCGCAACCTCTCGCCAAAACTCACAACCACACCAAACCGCTCGCAGCCACTCGCAACCACTTGTAACCACTCGCAATCACTGGCAACCACTCACACCCACTCCCAACCATTCGCAACCACTCACAGCCACTCACAACCACTCACAACCACTTTCTAGCACTCGCAACCACTCGCAACCACTCACAACCACTCACAACCACTTGCAACCACTCGCAACCACTAACAACCACTCATAACCACTTGCAACCACTCGCAACCACTCGCAACCACTCGCAACCCCTCGCAACCACTCCCAACCACTCGCAACCACTCGCAACAACTGGTAACCACTCGCAACCACTCGCAGCCACTCGCAACCACTCGCAACCACTCGCAACCCCTCGCAACCACTCCCAACCACTCGCAACCACTCGCAACAACTGGTAACCACTCGCAACCACTCGCAGCCACTCGCAACCACTCGCAACCACTCGCAACCCCTCGCAACCACTCCCAACCACTCGCAACCACTCGCAACAACTGGTAACCACTCGCAACCACTCGCAGCCACTCGCAACCACTCGCAACCACTCGCAACCCCTCGCAACCACTCCCAACCACTCGCAACCACTCGCAACAACTGGTAACCACTCGCAACCACTCGCAGCCACTCGCAACCACTCGCAACCACTCGCAACCCCTCGCAACCACTCCCAACCACTCGCAACCACTCGCAACAACTGGTAACCACTCGCAACCACTCGCAGCCACTCGCAACCACTCGCAACCACTCGCAACCCCTCGCAACCACTCCCAACCACTCGCAACCACTCGCAACAACTGGTAACCACTCGCAACCACTCGCAGCCACTCGCAACCACTCGCAACCACTCGCAACCCCTCGCAACCACTCCCAACCACTCGCAACCACTCGCAACAACTGGTAACCACTCGCAACCACTCGCAGCCACTCGCAACCACTCGCAACCACTCGCAACCCCTCGCAACCACTCCCAACCACTCGCAACCACTCGCAACAACTGGTAACCACTCGCAACCACTCGCAGCCACTCGCAACCACTCGCAACCACTCGCAACCCCTCGCAACCACTCCCAACCACTCGCAACCACTCGCAACAACTGGTAACCACTCGCAACCACTCGCAGCCACTCGCAACCACTCGCAACCACTCGCAACCCCTCGCAACCACTCCCAACCACTCGCAACCACTCGCAACAACTGGTAACCACTCGCAACCACTCGCAGCCACTCGCAACCACTCGCAACCACTCGCAACCCCTCGCAACCACTCCCAACCACTCGCAACCACTCGCAACAACTGGTAACCACTCGCAACCACTCGCAGCCACTCGCAACCACTCGCAACCACTCGCAACCCCTCGCAACCACTCCCAACCACTCGCAACCACTCGCAACAACTGGTAACCACTCGCAACCACTCGCAGCCACTCGCAACCACTCGCAACCACTCGCAACCCCTCGCAACCACTCCCAACCACTCGCAACCACTCGCAACAACTGGTAACCACTCGCAACCACTCGCAGCCACTCGCAACCACTCGCAACCACTCGCAACCCCTCGCAACCACTCCCAACCACTCGCAACCACTCGCAACAACTGGTAACCACTCGCAACCACTCGCAGCCACTCGCAACCACTCGCAACCACTCGCAACCCCTCGCAACCACTCGCAACCACTCGCAACCACTCACCACCACCCGCAACCACTCGCAACCACTCGCAACCACTTGCAACCACATGCAACCACTCGCAACCAATCGCAACCACTCGTAACCACTTGCAACCACTCGCAACCACTCGCAACCACTCGCAACCACTCGCAACCACTCGCAACCACTCGAACCACTGGTAACCACTTGCAACCACTTACAACCATTTGCAACCACTTGCAACCACTCGCAAGCACTTGCAACCACTCACAACCACTCACAACCACTTGCAACCACTCGCAACCACTTGCAACTTCTCACAACGACTCATAATGACTCGCAACCGCTTGCAACCACTCGTAACCACTCACAGCAACTCGTAATGACTCGCAACCACTTGCAACCACTCGCAACCACTCGCAACCACTTGCAACCACTCACAACCGCTTGCAACCACTCGCAACCACTCGCAACCAATCGCAACCACTCCCAACAACTCGCAACCACTTGCAACCATTCACAACCACTTACAACGACTTGCAAGCACTCCCAAACACTTGCAAGCACCCCAACCCACTCACAGCCACTTGCAACCACCAAAACAACTTGCAACCACTCGTAACCACTTGGAACCACTCGCAACCACTCGCAACCGCTTGCAACCACTCGCAACTACTCACAGCCACTCACAACCACTTGCAAGCACTCGCAAGTACTCACAACCACTCACAACCTCTCACAGCGACTTGGAACCACTAGCAACCAGTCGCAACCACTGGTAACCACTCGCGACCACTCATAACCACTCGCAATGACTCGCAACAATGCGCAACCACTCGCAACCACACACAACCACTTGCAACCACTTGCAACCACTCAACCACTCAAGTCCACTCACAACCCCTTGCAAGTACTCGCATTAACTTGCAACCACTTGCCTCCACTTGCGACTACTCACAACCACTGGCAACCACTCGCAACCACTCGTTACCACTCGCAACCACTTGCAATCACTTCCAACTGCTTGCAACCACTCGCAACCTCTCGCAACCACTCGCGACCACTCGCAACCAGTCGCAACCACTTGCAACCACTCGTAACCTCTCACAACCACTCTTGACCAATAGCGACCACTCTTAACCACTAGCAACCACTTGCAACCACTTGCAACCACTTGCAGCCACTCAAAACCAATTGCAACCACAAGCAACCACCGGCAACCACTCGAAACCACTGGCAGCCACTCGCAACCACTCGCAACCACTCACAACCACTCGTAACCAGTAGCAACCACTCACAACCACTCACAACCACTTGCAACCACTTGCAACCACTCGCAACCACTCGCAACCACTCCAAACCACTTGCAACCACTCGCAACCACTTGCAACCACTTGCAACCATTTCCAATGATTCGCAACCACTCGTAACCACTTGCAACCACTCACATCCACTCACAACCACTCACCTCCATTCGCAACCACTTTTGACCACTCGCAACCACTCGTAACCACTTGCAACCACTCACATCCACTCACAACCACTCACCTCCATTCGCAACCACTTTTGACCACTCGCAACCACTCGTAACCACTTGCAACCACTCACATCCACTCACAACCACTCACCTCCATTCGCAACCACTTTTGACCACTCGCAACCACTCGTAACCACTTGCAACCACTCACATCCACTCACAACCACTCACCTCCATTCGCAACCACTTTTGACCACTCGCAACCACTCGTAACCACTTGCAACCACTCACATCCACTCACAACCACTCACCTCCATTCGCAACCACTTTTGACCACTCGCAACCACTCGTAACCACTTGCAACCACTCACATCCACTCACAACCACTCACCTCCATTCGCAACCACTTTTGACCACTCGCAACCACTCGTAACCACTTGCAACCACTCACATCCACTCACAACCACTCACCTCCATTCGCAACCACTTTTGACCACTCGCAACCACTCGTAACCACTTGCAACCACTCACATCCACTCACAACCACTCACCTCCATTCGCAACCACTTTTGACCACTCGCAACCACTCGTAACCACTTGCAACCACTCACATCCACTCACAACCACTCACCTCCATTCGCAACCACTTTTGACCACTCGCAACCACTCGTAACCACTTGCAACCACTCACATCCACTCACAACCACTCACCTCCATTCGCAACCACTTTTGACCACTCGCAACCACTCGTAACCACTTGCAACCACTCACATCCACTCACAACCACTCACCTCCATTCGCAACCACTTTTGACCACTCGCAACCACTCGTAACCACTTGCAACCACTCACATCCACTCACAACCACTCACCTCCATTCGCAACCACTTTTGACCACTCGCAACCACTCGTAACCACTTGCAACCACTCACATCCACTCACAACCACTCACCTCCATTCGCAACCACTTTTGACCACTCGCAACCACTCGTAACCACTTGCAACCACTCACATCCACTCACAACCACTCACCTCCATTCGCAACCACTTTTGACCACTCGCAACCACTCGTAACCACTTGCAACCACTCACATCCACTCACAACCACTCACCTCCATTCGCAACCACTTTTGACCACTCGCAACCACTCGTAACCACTCGCAACCACTCACATGCACTCGCAACCACTCACAACCACTCGCAACCACTCGCAACCACTCGCAACCACTCTCAACCACTCACAACCACTTGCAACCACTCGCAACCACTTGCAACCACTCGCAACCGCTTATATGCACTCGCAACCACTTGCAATCACTCACAACCATTTGCAACCACTTGCAACCACTTGCAACCACTAGCAACCACTTGCAACCTCTCGCAACCACTCACAACCACTCGCAACAACTCTGAACCACACGTAACCAATCTTAACCGCTCACAACCACTCGCAACCACTCGCAACCACTCCCAACAACTCGCAACCACTCACAACAACTCACAACCACTCGTAACCAATCACAACCACTCACAACCACTCGTAACCGCTCACAACCACTCGTAACAACTTGCAACCACTCAAAACCACTTTCAACCACTCGAAACCACTTGCAACCACTTGCAACCATTCGCAACCTCTCGCAACAACTCGCAACCACTTGCAACCACTCACAACCACTCGCAACCACTTGCAAGCACTCGCAACCACTCGCAACAACTCACAACCACTCGCAACCACTCGCAACCACTCACAACCACTCAAAACCACTCACAAACACTTGCAACCACTCCCAACACACTCACAGCCACTCACAGCCACTTGCAAGCACTCGCAACCACTTGCAACCACTCACAACCACTCACAGCCACTTGCAACCACTCGCAACCACTCGTAACAAATCGTAACCACTGGCAACCACTCATAACCACTTGCAACCTCTCATAACCACTCGCAACCACTCGCAACCACTTGCAACCACTCGCAACCACTCGCAACCACTTACAACCACTCGCAGCCACTTGCAACCACTCCCAACCACTTGCAACTACTCACAACCACTCACCACCACTCCAAATGACTTGCAACCACTCGCAACCACTGGCAACTACTCGCAACGACTCGCAACCACTCACAACAGTTCGCAACAACTTGCAACCACTCGCAACTACTCGCAACCACTTGCAACCACTCGCAACCACTTGCAACCACTTGCAACGACTCGCAACCACTCGCAACCTCTTCCAACCACTCGCAGCCACTTGCAACAACTTGCAACCACTCACAATCATTGGCAACAACTCGCAACCACTTGCAATTACTCGCAATCACTCGCAACCACTCGCAACACCTCAAAACCACTCACAAGTTTTTGCAACCACTTGCAACCACTTGCGACCAATCGCAACCACTCGCAATCACTCTCAACCACTCGCAACCACTTGCAACCACTCGCATCCACTTGCAGCCACTCGTGACCACTCTCAACCACCCACGACCACATGCAGCCATTCGCAACCACGTGCAACCACTTGCAACCACTCGCAACCACTCGCAACCACTCACAACCACTCGCAACAACACAACACCACTTGCAACCACTTGCAACCACTTGCGACCAATCGCAACCACTCGCAATCACTCTCAACCACTCGCAACCACTTGCAACCACTCGCATCCACTTGCAGCCACTCGTGACCACTCTCAACCACCCACGACCACTCGCAGCCATTCGCAACCACGTGCAACCACTTGCAAGCACTCGCAACCACTCGCAACCACCCACAACCACACAGAACAACTCGCAACCACTCGCAACCACTTGTAACCACTCGCAGCCACGCGCAACCACTTGCAACCACTTGCAACCACTCGCAACAACTCGCAACCACTCGCAAGTACTCGCAACCACTTGTAACCACTCCCAACCACTCACAACCGATTGCAACCATTCGCAATCACTCGCAACCACTTGCAACCATTTACAACCACTCGCAACCACTTGTAACGACTCGCAACCACTTGCACTCACTCACAGCCACTCACCACCACTCACAACTACTCGCAACCACTCCCAACCGCTCGCAACCACTCGCAAGAACTCGCAACCACTCACAACCACTCGTAACCACCTGCAACGACTCCCAACCACTCGCAACCACTTGCAACCACTCGCAGCCACTCAAAACCACTCGCAACTACTCACAACCATTGGAAACCACTCGCAACCACTTGCAGTCAATCGCAATCACTCGCAACCACTCGCAACCGCTCAAACCCACTCACAACCACTCGCAGCTACTTGCAACCATTCGCAACCACTCGCAACCATTCGCAACCACTCACAACCACTTGCAACCACTCGCAACCACTTACAACCACTCGCAACAACACAACACCACTTGCAACCACTTGCAACCACTTGCAACCACTCGCAACCACGCGCAGCCACTCGCTGCCACTCGCAAGCACATACAACCACTCGCAACCATTTGCAACCACTTGCAATAACTCGTAACCACTCGCAACCACTTGTAACCACTCATAACCACTCACAACCACTTGCAACCACTCGCAACCACTTGCAATTACTCGCAACAACTCGTAACCACTCCCAACCACTCGCAACCACTCGCAACCACTTGCAACCGCTTGCAACCACTCACAACCATTGACAACCACTCACAACCACTTGCAACCTCTCACAACAACTTGCAACGACTCGCAACCACTCGCAACCACTCGCAACCAATCACAAACACTCGCAAACACTCCCAGCTACTCGCAACCGATCGCTGCCATTCCCAACCACTTGCAACCACTCGCAACCACTCGCAACCAATCGCAACCACTCCTAAAAAACTCACAAGCACTTGCAATCTTTCCCAACCACTCGCAACCAGTCGCAACCACTCACAACCACTCGCAACCACTCGCAACCACTTGCAACCACTCGCAACCTCTCGCAACCACTCGCAACCACTCGTAACCACTTGCAACCACTCGCAACCTCTCGCAACCACTCGCAACCACTCGTAACCACTTGCAACCACTCGCAACCTCTCGCAACCACTCGCAACCACTCGTAACCACTTGCAACCACTCGCAACCTCTCGCAACCACTCGCAACCACTCGTAACCACTTGCAACCACTCGCAACCTCTCGCAACCACTCGCAACCACTCGTAACCACTTGCAACCACTCGCAACCTCTCGCAACCACTCGCAACCACTCGTAACCACTTGCAACCACTCGCAACCTCTCGCAACCACTCGCAACCACTCGTAACCACTTGCAACCACTCGCAACCTCTCGCAACCACTCGCAACCACTCGTAACCACTTGCAACCACTCGCAACCTCTCGCAACCACTCGCAACCACTCGTAACCACTTGCAACCACTCGCAACCTCTCGCAACCACTCGCAACCACTCGTAACCACTTGCAACCACTCGCAACCTCTCGCAACCACTCGCAACCACTCGTAACCACTTGCAACCACTCGCAACCTCTCGCAACCACTCGCAACCACTCGTAACCACTTGCAACCACTCGCAACCTCTCGCAACCACTCGCAACCACTCGTAACCACTTGCAACCACTCGCAACCTCTCGCAACCACTCGCAACCACTCGTAACCACTTGCAACCACTCGCAACCTCTCGCAACCACTCGCAACCACTCGTAACCACTTGCAACCACTCGCAACCTCTCGCAACCACTCGCAACCACTCGCAAGTACTCGCAACCACTTGTAACCACTCATAACCACTCACAACCACTTGCAACCACTTGAAACCACTCGCAACCACTAGCAACCACTCACAACCATTTGCAACCACTCGCAACCACTCGCAAGCACTGGCAACCACTCACAACCACTTGCAACCACTCGCAACCACTCACAACCACTTGCAACGACTCGCAACCACTTGCAACCACATGCAACCACTCGCAGCAACTCGCAACCACTCGCAACCACTTACAACCATTGGCAACACTGGCAACCACTTGCAATCACTCGCAATCACTCGCAACCACTCGCAACCAGTCAAAACCACTTGCAACCACTTGCAACCATTCGCAACCACTCGGAGCCACTTGTAACCACTCGCAACCACTCGCAACCACTCGCAACCATTCTGCAACCACTCACAACTTCTTGCAGCCACTCACAACCACTCGCAACCCCTTGCAACCACACAAAACCTCTCCCAACCACTCGCAAACACTTGCAACCAGTCGCAACCACGCACAACCACTCCCCACCACTCGCAACCACTCGCAACCAATTGTGACCACTCGCAACCACTCGCAACCACTCGCAACCACTCATAACCAGTCGCAATCACTCGTAACCACTCGCAACCACTCGCAACCACTTGGAACTACTTGCAACCATTCGCAACCACTCACAACCACTCCCAACGACTAGAAACCACTCGCAACAACTCGCAGCCACTCGCAACCACTCGCAGCAACTCGTCACAACTCGCAACCACTCCCAACCGATCGCAACCACTTGCAACCACTTGCAACTACTCATAGCCACTAGCAACCACTCACAACCAATTGCAACCACTCGCAACTAATCGCAACCACTCACAACCGCTCGCAATCAATCCCAAAAACTCACAACCACTCCCTGCCACTCGCAACCACCTGCTCCCACTCACAACCACTTGCAACCACTCGCAACCACTCCCAAAGAGTCGCAACCACTCGCAACCACTCGCACACAACTCGCAACCACTTGCAACCACTCCCAACCACTCGCAACCACTCGCAACCACTAGGAACCACTCCCAACCACTCGGAAGCACTTCCAACCACTCATAATCACTCGCAGCCACACACAACCACTCGTAACGGCTCGCAACCACTCGCAACCACTTGCAACCATGCGTAACCACTCACAACCACTTGCAACCACTCACAACCACTCGGAACCACTCGCAACTAATTACAACCACTTGCAACCACTCGCAACCAATTGTACTCACTCGCAACCACTCATAACCACTCCGAACCACTCGTAACCACTCGCAACCACTCACAACTACTTGCAACTACTTGAAACCACTTGCAACCACTCGCAACCACTCACAACTACTCGTAACCACTCGAGCCAATCGTAACCACTAGCAACCACTCACAACCACTTGCAACAATTCACAACTACTTGCAACCATTCGCAACCACTCGTAATCACTCGCAACCACTCACAACCAGTTAAAACCATTCGCAACCACTCGCAATCACTCGCAACCACTTACAACCACACGCAACCACTTACAACCACTCGCAACCACTTGCAACCACTCACAACCACTTGTAACCACTCCCAACCACGTACAACAACTAGCAACCACTTGCAACAACTTGCAACCACTTGAAACCACTTTCAACCACTCGCATCCAATTGTGACCACTTAGAACCATTTGCAACCACTCACAACCACTAACCACCACTCGCAACAACTTGCAACCACTCGCAACCACTCGCAAGCACTCACAACGACGTGCAACAACTCACAACCACTCGCTACCACTTCCAAACACTCGCAACCACTCACAACCATTCACAACCACTTGCAACCAATCACAGCCACTTGCAACCACTTGTAACCACTCGCAGCCACTCGCAATCACTCGCAACCACTTACAACCACTGGCAACCACTCGCAACCACTTGTAACCATTGGTCACCACTCGCAACCATTCGCAACCACTTGCAATCACTCGAAACTACTCGCATCCACTCGCAGTCACTCGTAACCTCTCGTAACCACTCGCAACCACTCGCAACCATTTGCAGCCACTCGCAACCACTTGCAACCACTTGCAACCACTCCCAACCACACAAAACCTCTCGCAACCACTCGGAACCACTTGCAGCCACTCAAGACCACGCACAAAAACTCCCAACCATTCACAACCACTCCCAACCACTCGTGACCACTTGCTACCACTCGCAACTCATTGCAACCACTCCTAACCACTCGCAATCACTCGTAACCACTCGCAACCACTCGCAACCACTTGCAACCACTTGCAACCACTGGCAACCACCTGCAACCACTCGCAACCAGAAGCAACCACTTGCAACCACACACAACCACTCGCAACCACTCGCACCTACTAGCAATAACTTGTATCCACTCGCAGCCACTCACAACCACTCGCAACCACTTCCAACCACTTGCAACTACTCACAACCACTAGCAACCTCTCACAACCACTTGCAACAACTCGCAACAAATCGCAACCACTCGCAACCACTTGCAACCACTCATAACCACTTGGAACCACTCACAAACACTTGCAACCACTCGGAAGCTCCCGCAACAATTCACAACCCCTTGCAACCACTTGCAACTACTCGAAACCACTCACGACCACTCACAACCACTCACAACCACTGCAAGCAATCCCAATTTCTCGCAACCACTAACAACCACTTGCAACCACTCGCAACCACTCGAACCAATCGTAACCACTCGCAATGACTCACAACCACTTGCAACCACTCACAACCACTGGCAACCACTTGCAACCACTCGCAACCGATCGCAACAACTCACAACCACTTACAACCACTCGCAACCACTCCTAACCACTCGTACCCACATGGAACCACTTACAACCACTCGCAACCACTTGCAACCACTTGCAACCACTTGCATTCACTCACAACCACTCACCACCACTCGCAACTACTCGCAACCACTCGCAACCACTCGCAACCACTCGCAACGACTCGCAACCACTCACAACCACTCGCAACCACTTAGAACAACTCACAACCACTCGCAACCACTTGCAACCACTCGCAGCCACTCAAAACCACTCGCAACTATTCACAACCATTGGCAACCAGTCGCAATCACTTGCAGTCACTCGCAATCACTCGCAACAACTCGCAACCGCTCAAACCCACTCACAACCACTCGCAGCCACTTGCAACCATTCGCAACCACTCACAACATTCGCAACTACTCACAACCACCCGCAACCACTCGCATCCACTCGCAGCCACTCGCAACCACTCGCAAACACTCGCAGCCATTTTCAACCACTCGCAACCAATTGCAACCACTCGCAACCACTTACAACCACTCGCAACAACAAAACACCACTCGCAACCACTTGCAACCACATGCAACCACTCGCAACCACGCGCAGCCACTCGCTGCCACTCGCAACCACTCGCAACCACTCGCAACCACGCGCAGCCACTCGCTGCCACTCGCAACCACTCGCAACCACTCGCAACCACGCGCAGCCACTCGCTGCCACTCGCAACCACTCGCAACCACTCGCAACCACGCGCAGCCACTCGCAGCCACTCGCAACCACTCGCGACCACTCGCAACCACTTGCAACCACTCGCAACAACTCGTAACCACTCGCAACCACTTGTAACCACTCACAACCACTCACAACCACCTGCAACCACTCGCAACCACTCGCAACCACTCACAACAACTCATAACCACTCGCAACCATTCGCAACCACTCGCAACCAATTGCAGCCACTTGCAACCACTCACAACTACTCACAACCACTCACAACCACTTTCAACCTCTCACAACCACTTGCAACGACTCAGAACCACTCGCAACCACTCGCAACCAATCACAAACACTCGCAACCACTCCCAGCCACTCGCAACCACTCGCTGCCATTCGCAACCATTTGCAACCACTCGCAACCACTTGCAACCACTCGCAACCAATCGCAACCACTCCTAAAATACTCACAAGCACTTGCAATCACTCCCAACCACTCGCAACCAGTCACAACCACTCACAACCACTCGCAATGACTGGGAACCACTGGCAACTACTCGCAATCACTTGCAACCACTGGCAATCACATGCAACCACTCGCACCCACTTGCAACTACTCCCAATCACTTGCAACCACTCGCAGCCACTCGCAACAACTCGTAATCAGTCGCAACCAGTCGCAACCACTCGCAACCACTTGCAACCACTTGCAACCTCTTGCAACCATTTGCAACAACTTGCAACCACTGTCAACCATGCGTAACCACTTGCAACCACTCCCATCCACTCGCAACCACTGGGAACCACTTGCAACCACTTACAACCACTCGCAACCACTCGCAACCACTCGCATCCACTCACAACCACTCACAAAAACTTGCAAGTCCTCGCAACCAATTGCAGCCACTCACAACCACTTGCAACCAATCGCAACCACTCGCAACCAATTATAACCACTCGCAACCACTCACAACAACTGGCAACCACTCACAACCACTCGCAACCAGTCACAACCACTCGCAACCACTAGCAACCACTCGCGACGACATGCAACCACTTACAACAACTCGCAACCACTCGCAACCACTCGAAACGACTTGCATCTACTCTCAACTACTCGCAACCACTTGTAACCACTTGCAACCACTTGCAACCACTCACAAGCACTCACCACCACTCGCAACCACTTGCAACCACTCGCAACCTCTCGCAACCACTCGCAACGACACGCAACCACTCACAACCACTTGTAACCACTTGAAACCACTCGCAACCACTCGCAACCACTCGCAACCATTCGCAACCACGGGGAACCACTCGCAAGCACTTGCAACCATTCGCAACCACTCGCAGCCACTTGCAACCACTCACAACCACTTGCAACGACTCGCAACCCCTTGCAATCACTCGCAACCACTTGCAACCACTCGCATCCACTTGGAACCACTCACAACTTCTTGCAACCACTCACAACCACTCGCAACCCCTTGCAACCACACAAAACCTGTCGCCACCACTCGCAACCACTTGCAACTAATCGCAACCACGCACAACCACTCCCCACCACTTACAACCACTCGCAACCAATCGCGACCACTCGCATCCACTTGGAACCACTCGCAACCACTTGTAACCACTCGCAATCACTCGTAACCACTCGCAACCACTCGCAACCACTTGGAACTACTTGCAATCACTGGCAACGACTCACCACCACTCCCAACCACTAGAAACCACACGCAACAACTCACAACCACTCGCAACCACTCGCAACAACTCGTCACCACTCGCAACCACTCGCAACCGATCGCAATCACTTGCAACCACTTGCAACGACTCACAACCACTAGCAACTACTCACAACCACTTGCAACCACTCGCAACTAATCGCAACCACTCACAACCACTCGCAATGAATCCCAAACACGCACAACCACTCCCTGCCACTCGCAACCACTTGCTCCAACTCACAACTACTTGCAACCACTCGCAACCACTCGCAACGAATCGCATCTACTGGAATCCACTCGCACACAACTCGCAACCACTCGCAACCACTTGCAACCACTCGCAACAACTCGCAACCACTCGCAACCACTCGCAACCACTTGCAACCACTTGCAACCACTTGCAACCACTTGCGAATACTCGTAACCACTTGCAACCACTTGCAACCACTTGCGAATACTCGTAACCACTTGCAACCACTTGCAACCACTTGCGAATACTCGTAACCACTTGCAACCACTTGCAACCACTTGCGAATACTCGTAACCACTTGCAACCACTTGCAACCACTTGCGAATACTCGTAACCACTTGCAACCACTTGCAACCACTTGCGAATACTCGTAACCACTTGCAACCACTTGCAACCACTTGCGAATACTCGTAACCACTTGCAACCACTTGCAACCACTTGCGAATACTCGTAACCACTTGCA
Source organism: Penium margaritaceum (assembly GCA_023375785.1). Taxonomy (NCBI): domain Eukaryota; kingdom Viridiplantae; phylum Streptophyta; class Zygnematophyceae; order Desmidiales; family Peniaceae; genus Penium; species Penium margaritaceum. The sequence continues at coordinate 20,969 of SZWC01019487.1, read as the reverse complement.
ACCACTTGCAACCACTTGCGAATACTCGTAACCACTTGCAACCACTTGCAACCACTTGCGAATACTCGTAACCACTTGCAACCACTTGCAACCACTTGCGAATACTCGTAACCACTTGCAACCACTTGCAACCACTTGCGAATACTCGTAACCACTTGCAACCACTTGCAACCACTTGCGAATACTCGTAACCACTTGCAACCACTTGCAACCACTTGCGAATACTCGTAACCACTTGCAACCACTTGCAACCACTTGCGAATACTCGTAACCACTTGCAACCACTTGCAACCACTTGCGAATACTCGTAACCACTTGCAACCACTTGCAACCACTTGCGAATACTCGTAACCACTTGCAACCACTTGCAACCACTTGCGAATACTCGTAACCACTTGCAACCACTTGCAACCACTCACAACCACTTGTAACCACTTGCAACCACTCGCAACCATGCGTAACCACTTGTAACCATACAAATCCACTTGCAACCACTCGGAACCACTCGCAACCACTTACAACTACTCACAACCACTGGCAACCACTCGAAACCACTTGCAACCACTCGTAACCACTCGCAACCACTCGTAAGCACTCGCAACCACTCGAAACCACTCGCAACCACTTGTAACTACTCGCAACCACTCGCAACCACTTGTAACCACTCGCAACCACTCGCAACCAGTCGCAACCACTCACAACCACTGGCAACCACTCACAACCACTCGCAACCTCTCGTAACCACTCCCAACCACTTGTAACCACTCGCAACCTATCCCTACCACTTGCAACCACTCGCAACCACTCGCAACCACTCGAAACCACTCGTAACCACTCGCAACTACTCGCAACCACTCGCAACCACTTGCAACTACTCGCAACCACTCGCAACCACTTTCAACCACTCACAGCCACTCACAACCACTTGCAACCACTTGCAACCACTCGCAACCACTGGTAACCACTCACAACTACTGGCAAGCACTCGCAACCACTCGCATCCACTGCCAACCACGAACAACCACTCGCAAGCACTCACAACCACTTGCAACCACTGACAACCACTGACAACCACTTGCAACCACTCGCAACCACTCGAAACCAATCGTAAACAGTCGCATCCACTCACAACCATTTGCAACCACTCACAACCACTCGCAACCACTCGCAACCACTCGCAGGAACTCGCAACCACTTGTAGCCACTTACAACCACTCGCAACCACTCGCAATCACCCGCAACCACTTACAACCACTCGCAACAACTTGCAACCACTCGCCACAACTTGCAACCCCTCACAACCACTTACCACCACTCGCAACCACTCGCAACCACTTGCAACCACTCGCAAGCACTCGTAAGGACTCCCAACCACTCACAACCACTCGCAACCACTTTCAGCCACTTGCAACCACTTGGAACCACTCGCAACCACTCAAAACCACTCGCAACCACCTGCAACTACTCATAACCGCTCGCAACCACTCGCAATTACTCGCAACCACTTGCAATGACTCACAACTACGCATAACCACTTGCAACCACTCGCTGCCAATTGCAACCACTGGCAACCACTCACAACCATTGGCAGCCACTCACAACCAGTTGCAATTACTCGCAATTCTTGCAACTACTTGCAACCAATCAAAACCACTCACAACCATTTATCACCACTTGCAACCACTCGCAACCACTCTAAACCACTCGCAACCACTTACAACCACTCGCAACCACTCGCAATCACTCACTGCCACTTGTAACCACTAACAACCATTCGCAACCACTTGCAACCATTCGCAACATGTTGCAACCCCTCACAACCACTCACCACCACTCGCAACCACTCACAACCACTCGCAGCCACTCGCAACCACTTGCAACGACTCCCAGCCGCTCACAACCACTTGCAACCACTTTCAACCACTTGCAAACACTCGCAACCACTCGCAACCACTCACAACCACTTGCAACCACCTGCAACCACTCGTAACCGCTCGCAACGACTCACAATCACTCGCATTCACTTGCAACAACTCACAACCACTCATAACCACTTGCAACCACTCGCAGCCACTTGCAACCACTCGCAACCACTCACAACCATCGGCAACAACTCACAACCAATTGCAGCTACTCGCAGCCAATCAAAACCACTCACAGCCACTTGCAACCACTTGCAACCACTCGCAACCACTCGCCATCATTCGCAACCACTCGCAGCCATTTGCAACCACTCGCATCCGCTCGCAGCCACTCGTAACCAGTCGCAAACACTTGCAACCACTCGCAACCATTCGCAACCACTCGCAACCACTTGCAACCACTCGCAACCACTCGCAACCACTAGCAACCACACAAACCCTCTCGCAACCACTCGGAACCACTTGCAACCACTAGCAACTACGCGCAAGCACTTGCAACCACTCGCAACCACTTGTGACCACTTGCAAGCGATTGCAATCACTTGCAACCACTCGTAACCACTCGCAACCACTCGTAACCACTCACAACCACTTGCAATCACTTGCAACCACTCACAACCACTCGCAACCACTTGCATCCACTAGCAACCACTCGCTGTTGGTATTCTCTGACTCAGACAGGAGCTATTCCCTCATCATAATGGTTCAGGTCCGAGACTGAACCACCTTAACCTAACGGCTCTCTGAGCGTCTGACCGTTGACTCCTGCGTGTCAACTGAACCCCTAATAAAGTGACACATGTCGTCCGCGTCCGTCTAACGGAAAAAAGCCGTTGGTGCGCTCTCTTGTCCTGTTCTGCTGTGTATGTCCAAGGACGTTCATTCCCTCGAGTTCAACCTGAACAGGTCTGCCCATCGTATTACCGTTGGTTCCGTGGCTTCGCCACTGTGCTCTCGCTCCGTCCGCCTCGTGATCCTTTTGCCTTCACCAACCACTCTCAGCTCATGTCCTTTGCTTTGTCATCCTTTGCTCGGCACTTTCTCTCCTTCATGTGCCTTGCCATTACAAATATCTCTCGGAATCCTGCCTACCTTGCAACCCTGGCATCTCGTCTCTCTTGAAGCTTAGTGCCTAACTTCTCGGGACTGCTCACACCTCTCTGCTTGCGTACGTTCTTTGACCTGCCTGTGCGCAATAGTTGCTTCTACCTGCTTTTTCACCTGCTTTCGTCACTTGTTGCATTCTGCTGACATGGTATAAGAGCAGCAGGCGACAGTTTCTGGTGCCCCGTGACCGAGTCATTGCTCTGCGGCCACCAGCACTCCACTTCTCAGATCTGTTGTTCTCCGCCGCTACCACCGCCACATTGCGTCTATCCGCTTCGACGATAGCTGACATCGGCAGCACCGCTTGGAGTATTCCTCACGCTAAAGAAACGTCGCGTCATCGTGAGGAAGCCCTGTGCCCATTCTGTGCCCGTGGCCAACAATTGGTGACTTGTCGTCCATAACAGCCGGAAGCAGCTTCCGAGCCGCCTCGTGCCATCAACTTCCTGCAAACGTCCCGTCGCTTACCGCTTGCTACATCTCATCATCTCAGCCTCCGCAAGGACCTTTGCCTTTCTCATTTCCGTTCCTCAGCCTTGTCTGCTTCTTTTGCCCCATCATCCTCATCTTGTTTGCGCTCACCATCTCGAGCCACGTCCTCGCACCGCCTTCTCGCGTTGTGAGCAGCAGCAACGTAACTCTCCCTTTTATGACATGAAGTACCGCCAGTCTTCCTGCTCCCAGTGCGAGCCAACTGGGAAACAACTAGTCACTCTCCTGCCATCAGCGGACCAGTCTCTTTGCTTGCCGCACGACTCCCTCTACTGCAACCGGCTTCCTCTCGCTGCCAGGATATCGGACACCACCAGTCTTCCTGCTCATGCGTTGAGCCAACTGGGGAACAAGCGGTCACTCTCTTGAGAAACAGAACAAGTGGTTGTCTTGCTTGCACCGCCTCCTACCTCGCCATCCTCCGCCTGTCGCAACCTCAATCTTCCGCCTCCACCACACCCTCATCTTCATCATCAGCCTTCCTCCTTTCTGACCTTCACGCCTCAGCTGCATCTTCGGTCTGCCTCCTCCAGCCGTTCTCCTCATCTCAACCTCTCTTGCCCTTTCTGACTCGTCCTTTGTCATCACCATTGTCCTGTCATCATCTGAACCGGCTCCTCACCAGTCTTCTTCATTGGCATCTGCAGCGCACGCAGCTCCGCCCCTGCGCCCGCTCAGCCATCAGCCGCCTCCGCCTTTATCCACTCCTTTGCTTCAGCAACATCCTCCGCTTGGCACAAGGATCCGCCCGGTCGCATCGTCTACGACGACCTGCGCCCACGCCGAAAACTTCCGGAGCGCACGTGGCTCGCCCCTGCACCCACTCCTATGTCATCAGTTTCCGCTTGCTCATCATCAGCATCTGTGGCCAACACAAGGTCCTGCACAAGCTAGCTGCCCGTTTCGCAGCAGCCTGCACCCACGCGGGTAGCAGATTCCTCGCGGCACGTTGGCTCTTGCCTTCCCCTTGCTGCATTTTATCCCTCTACTGCAGCAGCACACGTGGTTTTGCCCCTGCACCCACTTCTCCATTGCATCTCTCCGCCATTATCCATTTTCACCATCTGCTTGGTGCACGGACCCGTCCAGTCACATTGCCTGGATCACGACGACATGGCCCACGCCGAAATTTTTGCAGCGCACGTGGTTCCACCCCTGCACCCAGAGTATCACTCCTGCATAAACTGCCAGTGTCATCAGCATCAACCTACTCCGTTCCTTCTGCATCTCCAGCCAATCATATCCATGGCCAACTCTTGGCACACCTGCCCAACTCTAGAGGAAGATGGAAGCAATGTCTATATTTGGTCACATACCATACTGACCGTTACCAGCACCATCTTCATCCATGAATATCAAGTGTCTCACTTCCTCCTCGGTGCCTATTAGCATTAACGTACTCCCCAGCATCCTCCACATCTCTATCATGCAACCTTCCTCCTGATCTAGGGTCATTTCTTTAACCTTGTGGATATTTCCTTCCATCATCTGTGCAAAACTTCCAGAAATGGACCAGAAGTCTGGTTTAGTCTACAACAGGAGGCATGGAAGCGCCGATGGATCACCCTCACATGCCGAGACAATCCCGATGGTTGGCCTCTTCCCAAAGAGCTAAACTCCAGATCCTACCTCAAACTTGACCTGGTGGAATGGGGAGAAGAAGAAGAGGTAGAAGAGCCAGTGGCAGAAGTATCTACTTCACCCTCCCTCTCCTGTAGTGGTTGTACAAGGACAAGCTGCCAAGATCATCTACAAACAAGAAAGCAAAATCAAGGAGTGGCAGAGACAAATCTACACTCTTCTCTATCCAGAGCTCATTGGCGGATTTGCAACTACAAATGCCCTCCTTGGAAGATCCAAGCATCTCAGCAAGCGATGTTCCCCCAGTTGAAATGATCAGAAAGCAGAACAGCCTTGACTATGGCCTCAGAACCTGGCTGCGGCACTTCATGGACAGAGACCTGCATCACCTCGTATCGGCGAACCCCGATGACCTCCACGCCATGTGGAAGGGTCTCCTTGAACACTGCAATGGTCAACTTCCCGCTGATTGGGAGCGGTACTGCCATTAACTCTTGTTGGACTCAGGGGGTCTCTTGGAAATCTCTGACTACGACAGGAGTTAATACCTCTCAATAACGGTTCAGGTCCAAGACCGAACCACCTTGACCTAACAGCTCTTCAAGCTTCTGACCGTTGAGTCCCGTGTGTCAAGTCATCCCCTAATACAGTGACACATGTCACCCGCGTCCGGCTAGCGGAAAGTAGCCGTTGGTGCGCTCTCTTGTCCATTCCTGCTGTATGTTTCCGAGGACGTTCATTCCCTTGAGTTCAACCTGAACCGTTCTGCCCATCCTGTTCCCTTTGGTTTCGCGGCTTTGCCGCCGTGCTCTCGCTCTGCCCGCCTCTCGATCCTTTTGCCTTTGCCAACCACTCTCAGCTCACCCCCCTTCGCTTTGTCATCCTTTGCCCAGCACTTACTCTCCTTCACCTGCCTCTCCATCACAATTATCTCTTAGAATCCTGTCTACCTTGCAACTCTGGCATCTCGTCTCTCTTAAAGCTTTGCGCCTAGGTTTGCGGGACTTCTCACACCTCTCTGCTTGCGTCACTTCTTTTACCTGCCTGCGCCAAACATTTGCTTCTACCTGCTTCTACTCCTGCTGTCATCACTCGTTGCATTCTACTAACACTTGTAACCACTTGCAACCACTTGCAACCACTCACAACAACTCGCAACCACTTGCAACAACTAGTAACCACTCTCAACCACTCACAACCACTCGCAACCACTCACAACTACTTGCAGCCACTCGCAACCACTCACAACCACTCGCAACAACTCGCAACAAGTCCCAATAACTCGCAACCACTCCCAGCCACTCGCAACCACTCGCTCCAACTGACAAGCACTTTCAACCACGCGCAACAACTTGCAACCATTCGCAACCACTCGCAACCACTCGCAACCACTCGCAACTTCTTGCAAACAACTCGCAACCACTCGCAACCACTCCCAACCACTCGCAACCACTCGCAACCTCTCACAACCACTCACAACCACAAGCAACCACTCGCAACTACTCGCAACCACTCGCAACCACTCGCAACCACTCGCAACTTCTTGCAAACAACTCGCAACCACTCGCAACCACTCCCAACCACTCGCAACCACTCGCAACCTCTCACAACCACTCACAACCACAAGCAACCACTCGCAACTACTCAGAACCACTCGCAACCATTCGCAACCAGTCCCAACCACTCGCAACCACTTGCAATCTCTTGTAACCACTCAAAATCACTTACAACCACTTGCAACCACTTGCAACCACTCCCAGCCACTCGCAACCACTTGCAGCAACTCGCAACCAATTATAACCACTCGCATCCACACGCAAACAGTCGCAACCACTTGCGACCACTTGCAACCACTCGCAACCTCTCGCAACCAGTTGCAGCCACTCGCAACCATGCGTAACCACTGGAAACCAATCGCAAACACTCGCAACCACTCGGAACCATTCGCAACCACTTACAACCACTCGCAACCACTCGCAACCACTCGCAACCACTCGCAACTACTCATAACCACTCGCAACCACTTAAGCCCACTCGCAAGCACTCACAACCACTTGCAACCATTCGAAACCACTTGCAACAACTCGGAACCACTGGCAACCACTCGCAACAACTTGCATCAACTTGCAACTACTCACAACCACAAACAACCACTCGCAACCACTCATCAGGGGCATATGCATACGTTGATTGGTCACTGTGCATGGTAGCCACACTATGCCACTACATGTTGGAGGTCTTTGTTCTTGCTAATCGATAACTAGTATCCAAAAACAATAGTTTCCCCCTCTGACTATTTGTGACTTGTGTTTTGAGCTGTCAAAGTTGACCACACATAGTGACATTCTTTGGTCATTGTCAGTGACACATGCCTACTTTGGTTGGTCATTGTACATGGTAGCCACACCATGCCACTAATTATTGAAGGTCGTTGTGCTTGCTAGTTGATACCAGGTGTTCCCAAACCATTGTTTCCCCCTCTCACCATTTGTGACTCATATTATGAGTCGTCAACGTTTACCACGCACAGCGGATTTCTTTGGTCATATGCAGTACATATGCCTACTTTGGTCAGTCCTTGTGCATGGAAGCCACACCGTGCTACTGTTTATTGAAGGTCGTTGTACTTGCTAGTTTAAAACTAATATCCAAAACCATTGCTGCCCCCTTTGACATTTTTTACTCATGTTATGGGTAGTGAACTTTGACCACCCATACTGACATTCTTTGGTCATGGTCAGTGACATATGCCTAGTTTGGTTGTTCAGTGGGCATAGCAGCCACACCGTGCGACTACGTACTAAAGTTGTTTGTCCTTTCTAGTCGATACATAGGGTTTCCAAACCATTGTCTCTCCCTCCGAGCATTAGTGACTTGTGTTATGTGTTGTCAATGTTGACCACACATAGTGGACTTCTTTGGTCACTGTTAGTAATGTATGCATCCTTTGGTTGGTCACCGTGCACGCTAGCCACACCGTGCCACTGCTTGTTGAAGGTCTTTGTACTTGCCAGTTGATAACTAGTGCTCCCAACCCATTGTTTCCCCCTCTGACCATTTGTGACTCATGTTATGCGTTTTCAATGTTGACCACCCACAGAGAAATTCTTTTGGTCATAGTTAGTGGCATATGCCTACTTTGGTTTGTCACTCTACATGGTTTCCATGCCGTGTCACTACGTACTGAAGGTCTTTGTGCTTTCTAGTTGATAGCCAGTATTCCCAAACCATCGTTTTACCCTCTGACTCTCTAGGACTCTTGCTGTGAATTGTCAACGAGGACCACATGAAGTGAAATACTTTCGTCATGATCAATGACATATGCATACTTTGGTTGGTCACCGTGCATGGTAGCCACACTGTGCCACTACATATAAAAGGTCTTTGTACTTGCTAGGCAATTACTAGTATTCACAAATCATTGTTTCCCCCTCTGAACATTTGTGACTTGTGCTATGAGTTGTCAAAGTTGACCACACATAGTGACATTATTTGGACATGGTCAGTGACACATGCCTACTTTGGTTGGTCATTGTACATGGTAGCCATACCGTGCCACTGCGTATTGAAGGTTTATGTGCTTAATAGTTCATACCTGGTGTTCCCAAACCATTTCCCCCCCCCCTCTGACCATTTCTGACTCGTATTATAAGTTGTCAACGTTGACCACACACAGCGGATTTCTCTGGTCAAAGGCAGTACATATGCCAACTTTGGTCAGTCATTGTGCATGGTAGCCACACCGTGCTACTTCTTATTAAAGGTCGTTGTACTTGCTATTTGAAAACTAATATTCTGAAACCATTGTTTCCCCCTGTGACAATTTGTGACTCGTGTTATGGGTTGTAAACGTTGACCACCCATACTGAAATTCTTTGGTCATGGTCAGTGACATATGCCTAGTTTGGTTGTTTGGCGTGTATAGTAGCCACACTGTGCAACTACGTATTGAAGTTCTTTGTGCTTTCTAGTCAATACATAGGGTTCCCAACCATTGTCTCTCCCTCTGACCATTTGTAACTCGTGTTTTGAGTTGTCAATGTTGACCACACATAGTGGACTTCTTTGGTCATGGTCAGTGACGTATGCATCCTTTCGGTGGTCACTTTGCACGCTAGCCACACCGTGCCACTTCTTGTTGAAGGTCTTTGTACTTGCTAGTTGATAACTAGTGTTCCCAACCCATTGTTTCCCCCTCTGACCATCTGTGACTTGTGTTGGTGGCATATGCCTACTTTTGTTTGTCACTATACATAGTTGCCACGCCGTGTCACTACGTACTGAAGGTCTTTGTGCTTTATAGATGATAGCCAGTGTTCCCAAACCACTGTTACCCCCTCTGACTATCTGTGACTCTTGTTCTGAGTTGGCAACGTTGACCACATGAAGTGAAATTCTTTCCTCATGGTGAGTGACATATGCATACAATGGTTGGTCACTGTGCATGGTAGCCACACTGTGCCACTACATATTTGAGGTCTTTGTTTTTGCTAATTGATAACCAGTATCCAAAAGCCATGGTAGCCACACTGTGCCTCTGACAATTTGTGACTTGTGTTGTGAGTTGTCAAAGTTGACAACACATAGTGACATTCTTTGGTCATGGTCAGTGACACATGCCTACTTTGGTTGGTCATTGAATATTGTACCCACACCGTGCCACTACTTATTGAAGATCCATGTGCTTGCTAGTTGATACCAGGTGTTGCCAAACCATTGTTTCCGCCTTTGACCATTTGAGACCCGTATTATGAGTTGTCAACGTTCACCAGACACAACGGATTTCTTTGGTCAAATGCAGTATATATGCCTACTTTGGTCGGTCATTGAGCATGGTAGCCACACCATGCTACTACTTATTGAAGGTTGTTGTACTTGCTAGTTTAAAACTAATATTCGGAAACCATTGTTTCCCCCCAATGAACATTTGTTACTCGTGTTATGGGTTGTGAACTTTGACCACCCATACGGACAGTCTTTCATCATGGTCAGTGACATATGCCTAGTTTGGCTGTTCTGTGTGCAAAGAAGCCACACCGTGCCACTATTTATTGAAGTTATTTGTCCTTTTTAGTTAATACATAGGGCTCCCAGACCACTGTCTCACCCTCTGACCATTTGTGACTTGTGTTTCGAGTTGTCAATGTTGACCACATATAGTGCACTTCTTTGGTCATAGTCAGTGACGTATGCATCCGTTGGTTGGTCAATGTGCACGCCAAACACACCGTGTCACTACTTGTTAGAGGTCTTTGTACTTACTCGTTGACAACTAGTGTTTCCAACCCATTGTTTCCCCCTCTGACCCTTTGTGACTCTTGTTACGAGTTTTCAGCGTTGACCACATACTCTGAAATTGTTTTGGTCATTGTTAGTGGCATATGCCTACTTTAGTTTGTCACAGTACATGGTTGCCACGCCGTGTCACTGCATACAGAAGGTCTTTGTGCTTTCTAGTTGATAGCCAGTGTTCCCAAACCATTGCTACCCCCTCTGGCTCTCTGTGACTTGTTGTGAGTTGTCAGTGTTGACAAGACGAAGTGAAATTCTTTGGTCATGGTCAGTGACACATGCATACTTTGGTTGGTCACTCTGCATGGTAGCCACACTGTGCCACTACATATTGAAGGTCGTTGTACTTGCTTATCGATAAGTAGTATTCACAAACCATTGTTTCCCCCTCTGACCATTTATGACTTGTGTTATGAGCTGTCAAAGTTGACCACACATAGTGACATTCTTTGGTCATAGTTAGTGACACATGCCTACTTTGGTTGGTCATTCTACATGGTAGCCACACCGTGCCACTACTTTTTGAAGGTCCATATGCGTGCTAGTTGATAACTGGTGTTCCCAAACCATTGTTTCCCCCTCTGACCATTTGTGACTCATATTATGAGTTGTCAACATTGACCACGCACAGCGGATTTCTTTGGTCAAAGGCACTACATATGCCTACTTTTGTTGGTCATTGTGCATACTAGCCACACCGTGCTTCTACTTATTGGAGGTTGTTGTACTTGCTAGTCGAAACTAATATCCCGAAACCATTATTTCTCCCTCTGACCATTTGTGACTGGTGTTATTGGTTGTGAACGTTGACCACCCATACTCAAATTATTTGGTCATGGTCAGTGACATATACCTACTTTCGTTGGTCATTATACATGGTAGCCACACCCTGCCACTACTTTTTGAAGGTCCATAGGCTTTCTAGTTGATAACTGGTGTTCCCAAACAATTGTTTCCCCCTCTGACCATTTGTGACTCGTATTATGAGTTGTCAACGTTGACCACACACAGCGGATTTCTTTGGTCAAAGGCAGTACATATGCCTACTTTGGTCGGTCATTGTGCATAGTAGCCACACAATGCTACTGCTTATTAGAGGTTGTTGTACTTGCTAGTTAAAAACTAATATCCCGAAACCATTATTTCCCCCTCTGACCATTTGTGACTCGTGTTATGGGTTAAAAACATTGACCACCCATACTGAAATTCTTTGGTCATGGTCACTGACATATGCCTAGTTTGTTTGTTTGGTGCGCATAGTAGCCACACCGTGCCAGTCCGTATTGAAGTTCTTTGTCCTTTCTAGTCGATACATAGGGTTCCTAAATCATTGTCTCTCCCTCTGCCCATTTGTGACTTGTGTTATGAGTTGTCAATGTTGACCACACGTAGTGGACTTCTTTTGTCATAGTCAGTTATGCATGCATCCTTTGGTTGGTCATTGTACACACTAGCCACACCGTGCCACAACTTGTTGAAGGCTTTTGTACTTGCTAGTTGATATCTAGTGTTCCCAACCCATTGTTTCCCCTTCTGACCATTTGTGTCTCGTGTTATGAGTTTTCAACGTTGACCACACACTGTGAAATTTGTTTGGTCATGGTTAGTGGCATAAGCCTACTTTGGTTTGTCATTGTACATGGTTGCCACGCTGTATCACTGGTACTGAAGGTCTTTGTGCTTTCTAGTTGATAGTCAGTGTTCCAAAACCATAATTACCCCATCTACCTATCTGTGACTGTTGTTGCGAGTTGTCAACGTTGACCACATGAAGTGAAATTATGTGGTCATGGTTAGTGACACATGCATACTTTGGTTTGTCACTGTGCATGGTAACCACACTGTGCCACTACATATTGAAGGTATTTGTACTTTCTAGCCAATAGCTAGTATTCACAAACCATTGTTTCCCCCTCTGACCATTTGTGACTTGTGTCATGAGTTGTCAAAGTTGACCACCTATAGTTGACATTCTTTTGTCATTGTCAGTGACACATGTCTACTTTTATTGGTCATTGTAAATGGTAGCCACATCGTGCTACTACTTATTGAGGGACCCTGTGCTTGCTAGTTGATATCTGGTGTTAAGAAACCATTGTTTCCACCTCTGACCATTCGAGACTCATATTATGAGCTGTCAACATTGACCACACACAACGGATTTCTTTGGTGAAAGGCATTACATATGCCTAATTTGGTCGGTCATCGTGCATGGTAGCCACACCGTGCTACTGCTTGCTGAAGGTCGTTGTACTTGCTAGTTGAAAACTAATATTCCGAAACCATTGTTTTCCCCTCAGACCATTAGAGACTCGTGTTATGGGTTGTGAACGTTGACCACCCACAGTGAAAATCCTTGGTCATGGTCAGTGACATATGCCTAGGCTGGTTGTTCGGTGTGCATTGTAGCCACACCGTGCCCCTATATATTGAAGTTTTTTGTCCTTTCTAGTCAATACATAGGGTGCCCAACCCACTGTGTCTCCCCCTGACCATATGTGGCTCGTGCTATGAGTTGTCAGTGTTGACCACACATAGTGGACTTCTTTGGTCATAGTCAGTGGCTTATGCATCCTTTGGTTGGTCACCGTGTGTGCTAGCCACACCGTGCCACTACTTGTTGAAGGTATTTGTACTTGCTTATTGATAACTAGTGTTGCCAACCCATTGTTTCCCCTCCTGACCCGTTGTGACATGTGTTATGAGTTTAAAACGTTGACCACACACTGTGTAATTCTCTTGGTCATGGGTAGTGGCAAGTGCATACTTTGGTTTGTCACTGTACATGGTTGCCACGCCGTGTCACTACGCACTGAAGGTATTTGTGCTTTCTAGTTGATAGAAAGTGTTCCAAAACCATTTTTACCCCCTCTGACTATCTGTGACTCTTGCTTTGAGTTGTCAACGTTGACCACATGAAGTGAAATTCTTTGGTCATGGTCAGTGACATATGCATACTCTGGTTGGTCACTGTGCATAGTAGCCACACTGTGCCACTACATATTGAAGGTCTTTGTACTTGTTAACCGATAACTAGTATTCACAAACCATTGTTTCTCCCTCTGACCATTTGTGACTTGTGTTACGAGTTGTCAAAAATGACCACACATACTGACATTATTTGGTCATGGTCAGTGAAACATGCCTACTCTGGTTGGTAACTGTACATGGTAGCCACAACAAGCCACTACTTATTGAAGGTCCCAGTGCCTGCTACTTGATACCTGGTGTTCCAAACCTATTGCTTCCCCCTCTGACCACTTGTGAGTCGAATTATGAGTTGTCAACATTGACCACACACAGCGGATTTCTTTGGTCGAAGGCAATACATATGCCTACTTTGGTCGGTCATTGTGCATAGTAGCAACACCCTGCTACTACTAATTGGATGTCCTTCTACTTGCTGGTTGAAAACTAACATCTCAAAACCATTGTTTCCCCATCTGACGATTTGTTCATCGTGTTATGGGTTGTGAACGTTGACCACCCATACTGAAAATCTTTGGTCATGGTCAGTCACATATGCCTAATTTGGTTGTTCGGTGTGCATAGTAGCCACACCGTGCCACTATGTATTGAAGTTTTTTGTCCTTTCTTGTCCATACATAGGGTTCCCAAACCATTGGCTCTCCCTCTGACGATTTCTTACTTGTTTTTGAGTTGTGAACGTTGACCACACACAGTGGACTTGTTTGGTCATAGTCAGTGACCTATGCATCCCTTGGCTGGTCACTGTGCATGCTAGCCACACCGTGCCACTACTTGCTAAAGGTGTTTGTACTTGCTAGTTGATAACTAGTGTTCCCAATCCATAGTTTTCCCCTCCGACTATTTGTGACTCGTGTTATGAGTTTTCAACGTTCACCACACACTGTGAAATTCCTTTGGTTATGGTTAGTGGCATATGCCTACTTTGGTTTGTCACTGTACATGGTTTCCATGCCGTGTCACTATGTACAGAAGGTCATTGTGCTTTTCTATTTGATAGCCCATGTTCCCGAACCATTGTTGCGTCCTCTGAATAATTGTAACTCTTGTTGTGAGCTGTCAACGTTGACCACATGAAGTGAAATTCTTTGGTCATGGTCAGTGACATTTAGATACGTTGGTTGGTCACTGTGGGTGGTAGCCACACTGTACCACTGCATATTGGAGGTCTTTGTACTTGTTAATCGATAACTAGTCATAACAAACGATTGGTTCTCCCTCTGACCATTTGTGACTCGTGTTATGAGTTGTCAAACTTGACCACACATAGTGACATTCTTTGGTCATGGTCAGTGCCACATGCCTACTTTGGTTGGTCATTGTACATGGTAGCCACACTATGCCACTACGTATTGAAGGTCCCTGTGCTTGCTAGTGGATACCTGGTGTTCCCAAACCATTGTTTCTCCCTCTTACCATTTGTGAGTCGTATTATGAGTTGTCAATGTTGACCACATACCGCCGATTTCTTTGGTCAAAGGCAGTACATATGCCTACGTTGGTCGGTCATTGTGCATGATAGCCACACCGTGCTACTACTTATTGAAGGTCATTGTACTTGCTACTTGAAAACTAATATTCCGAATCCACTGTTTCCCCCTATGACCAGTTGTGACTCGTGTTTTCGGTCGTGAACATGGACCACCCATACTAAAATACTATTGTCATGGTCAGTGACATTTGCCTAGTTTGGTTGCTTGGTGTGCATAGTAGCCACACCGTGCAACTACGTATTGAAGTTCTTTGTCCTTTCTAGTAGATACACAGCACTCCAAAACCATTGTCTCTCCCTCTGACCATTTGTGACTCGTGTTATGAGTTGTCAATGTTTACCACACATAGTGGATTCCTTTGGTCATAGTCAGTGACGTATGCATCCTTTGGGTGGTCACTTTGCACGCAAGCCACACCCTGCCACTACTTGTTGAAGGTACTTGTTCTTGCTAGTTGATAACTAGTGTTCCCAACCCATTGTACCCCCTCTGATCATTTGTGACTCGTGTTATGAGTTTTCAACGTTGACCACGTACTGTGAACTTATTTTGGTCATGGTTAGTGGCATATGCCTACATTGGTTTGTCACTATACATGGTGGCCATGCCGTGTCACTAAGTACTGAAGGTCTTTGTACTTGCTAATTGATAACTAGTATTCACAAAGCATTGTTTCTCTCTATGACCATTTGTGACTTGTGTTATGAGCTGTCAAAGTTGACCACACATAGTGACATTCTTTGGTCATGGCTAGTGACACATGCCTACTTTGGTTGGTCATTGTACATGGTAGCCACACCGTGCCACTATGTATTCAAGGTCCCTGTGTTTGCTAGCTGATACCTGGTTTTCCCAACCCATTGTTTCCCCCTCTGGCCATTTGTGACTCCTATCATAAGTTGTCAACGTTGACCACACACAGCTGAATTCTCTGGTCAAAGGCAGTACATATGCCTACTTTGGTCGGTCATTGTGCATGGTAGCCACACCGTGCTACTACTTATTGAAGGTTGTTGTACTTGCTAGTTTAAAACTAATATTCCAAAACCGTTGTTATCCCCTCTGACCATTTGCAACAACTTGCAACCACTCACGACCACTCACCACCACTCGCAACCACTCGCAACCACTCGCAACCACTCGCAACCACTCGCAATGACTCGTAACCACTCAGAACCACTCGCAACCACTTTCATTTACTTGCAACCACTTGCAACCACTCGCAACCACTCACAAGCACTCGCAACCACCTGCAACCACTCGTAACCGCTCGCAACCACTCGCAACCACTCGCAACTACTTGCAACGACTCACAACCACTCATAACCACTTGCAACCACTCGCAGCCACTTGCAACCACTCACAACCACTCACAACCATTGGCAACCACTCACAACCACTTGCAATTATTCGCAATTCTTGCAACTACGTGCAAGCAATCAAAACCACTCACAACCACTTGCAACCACCTGCAACCACTTGCAACCACTCGCAACCACTTGCCATCATTTGCAACCACTCGCAACCACTCGCAACCACTCGCATCCACTCGCAGCCACTCGTAACCACTCACAACCACTTGCAACCACTCGCAACCATTCGCAACCACTTGCAACCACTTGCAACCACTCGCAACCACTCGCAACCACTCGCAACCACTCGCAACCACTCGCAACCACTCGCAACCACTCGCAACCACTCGCAACCACTCGCAACCACTCGCAACCACTCGCAACCACTCGCAACCACTCGCAACCACTCGCAACCACTCGCAACCACTCGCCATCACTTGCAACCACTCGCAACCACTCGCAACCACTTGCAACCACTTGCAACCACTCACAACCACTCGCAACCACTAGCAACCACACAAAATCACTCGCAACCACTTGCAACCACTCGCAACTACGTGTAACCACTTGCAACCACGCGCAACCACTTGCGACCTCTGGCAAGGAATCTCAATCACTCGCAACCACTCGTAACCACTCGCAACCACTCGTAACCACTCGCAACGACTCGCAACCACTTGCAACCACTTGCAACCATTCGCAACCACTCGCAACCACTCGCATCCACTAGCAACCACTTGCTGTTGGAATTCTCTGACTCCGACAGGAGCTATTCCCTCATACTAATAGTTCAGGTCCAAGACTGAACCACCTTAACCTAACGGCTCTTTGAGCGTCTGACCGTTGAGTCCCGTGTGTCAATTCATCCCCTAATAAAGTGACACATGTTACCCCCGTCCGGCTAGCGGGAGAAAGCTGTTGGTGCACTCTCTTTTCCTGTTCTGCTGTATATGTCCAAGGACGTTCATTCCCTCGAGTTCAACCTGAACAGGTCTGCCCATCGTGTTCCCGTTGGTTCCGCGGCTTTGCCACCATGCTCTCGCTCTGTCCACCTCGCGATCCTTTTGCCTTCACCAACCACTCTCAGCTCACGTCTTTCGCTTTGTCATTCTTTGCTCGGCAGTTACTCTCCTTCTCCTGCCTTGCCATCTCAATTATCTCTCGGACTCCTGCCTACCCTGCAACCATGGCGTCTCGTCTCTCTTGAAGCTTTGCGCCTATCTTCTCGGGACATCTCACACCTCTCTGCTTGTGCAACTTCTTTGACCTGCCTGCGCGCAATAGTTGCGTCTACCTGCTTCTGCTCCTGCTGTTGTCACTCGTTGCATTCTGTTGGCATGCTATCAGAGCATCAGGCGACAGTTTCTGGTGCCCCGTGACCGAGTCATTGCTCTGCCGCCACCAGCGCTCTACCTCTTGGATATTCTGTCCTCCGCCCCTGCCACGGCCACATTGCGTCTCTCCGCTTTTGCCATAGCTGACATCAGCAGCACCGCTTGGAGTATTCCTCACGCTGAAGAAACGTCCTGTCATCTCAAGGAAGCCCTGTGCCCATTCCGCGCCCATGGCCAACAATTGGTGACTTGTCGTCCATAAAAGCCGCAAGCAGCTCCCGAGCCGCCTCGTGCCATCAACTTCCTGGAAACGTCCCGTTGCTCACCGCCCGCTACATCTCATCATCTCAGCCTCCGCAAGCACCTTCGTCTTTCTCATTTCCGTGCCTCAGCCTCGTCTGCTTCCTTTGCCCCATCCTCTTCACCTTCTTTGCGCTCACCATCTCAAGCCGCGTCCTCGCACCGCCTTCTCGCGTCGTGAGCAGCAGCAACGTAACTCCCGCTGTCAAGACATGAAACACCGCCAGTCTTCCTGCTCCCAGTGCGAGCCAACTGGGAAACAACTAGTCACTCTCCTGCCATCAGCGGACCAGTGTCTTTGCTCGCCGCACGGCTCCCTCTACTGCAACCGGCTTCCTCTTGCTGCCAGGATATCGGACACCACCAGTCTTCCTGCTCATGCGTCGAGCCAACTGGGAAACAAGCCGCCGCTCTCCTGAGAAACAGAACAAGTGGTTATCTTGCTTGCACCGCCTCCTACCTCGCCATCCTCCGCCTGTCACAACCTCAATTTTCCGCCTCCGCCACTCCCTCATCATCATCATCAGCCTTCCTCCTTTCTGACCTTCACGCCTCAGCTGCATCTTCAGTCTGCGTCCTCCAGCGGTTCTCCTCGTCTCAACCTCTCTTGCCCTCTCCGACTCGTCCTTTGTCATCACCATTGTCCTGTCATCATCCGAGCCGCCTCCTCACCAGTCTTCTTTATCAGCATCTGCAGTGCACGCGGTTCCGCCCCTGCGCCCGCTCAGCCATCAGCTGCCTCCGCCTTTATCCACTCCTTTGCTTCAGCATCATCCTCCGCTCGGCACAAGGATCTGCCTGGTTGCATCGTCTGCAACGACCTGCGCCCACGCCAAAAACTTTCAGAGCCCACGTAGTTTGCCCCTGCGCTCACTCCTATGTCATCAGCTTTCGCTTGCTCATCATCAGCATATGTGGCCAGTATAAGGTCCTGCACAAGCTAGCTGCTTGTTCCGTAGCAGCCTGCACCCACGCGGGTAGCGGATTTCTTGCGGCGCGCTGGCTCATGCCCTCCCCTTGCTGCATTTTATCCCTCTACTGCAGCAGCACACGTGGTTTTGCCCCTGCACCCACTTCTCCAATGCATCTCTCCGCCATTATCCATTTTCACCATCTGCTCGGTGCACAGGCCCGCCTAGTCACATCGCCTGGATCGCGACGACATGGCCCACACCGAAATCTCCGCAGCGCACGTGGTTCCACCCCTGCACCCAGAGTATCACTCCTGCATAAACTGCCAGTGTCATCAGCATCAACCGGCTCCGCTTCTTCTGCATCTCCAGCCAATCATATCCATGGCCAACTCTTGGCACACCTGTCCAACTCTAGAGGAAGATGGAAGCAACGTCTACAACTGGTCGCATACCACACTGACTGTTACCAGCACCATCTTCATCCATGAATATTGAGTGTCTCACTTCCTCCTCGGTACCTATGAGCATTAACATACTCCCAGGATCCTCCACATCTCTATCATGCAACCTTCCTCCTGATCTGGGGTCATCTCTTTAACCTCGTGGATATGTCTTTCCATCATCTGTGCAAAACTGCCAGAAATGGACCAGAAATCTGGTTTAGTCTACAACAGGAGGCATGGAAGCGCCGATGGATCACCCTCACATGCCGAGACAATCCCGATGGTTGGCCTCTTCCCAGAGAGGTAAACTCCAAATCCTACCTCAAAATTGACCTGGTGAAATCGGGAGAAGAAGAAGAGGTAGAAGAGCCAGTGGCAGAAGTATCTACTTCACCCTCCCACTCCTGCAGTGGTTGCACAAGGACAAGCTGCCAAGATCATCTACAAACAAGAAAGCAAAATCAAGGAGTGGCAGAGACAAATCTACACTCTTCTCTATCCAGAGCTCATTGGCGGATTTGCAACTACAAATGCCCTCCTTGGAAGACCCAAGTATCTCAGCAAGCGATGTTCCCCCAGTTGAAATGACCAGAAAGCAGAACAGCCTTGACTATGGCCTCAGAACCTGGCTGCGGCACTTCATGGACAGAGACCTGCATCACCTCGTATCGGCGAACCCCGATGACCTCCACGCCATGTGGAAGGGTCTCCTTGAACACTGCAATGGTCAACTTCCCGCTGATTGGGAGTGGTACTGCCATTAACTCTTGTCGGACTCAGGGGGTCTCTTGGAAATCTCCGACTCCGACAAGAGTTATAACCTCTCAATAACGGTTCAGGTCCAAGACCAAACCACCTTGACCTAATGGCTCTTCGAGCGTCTGACCATTGAGACTTGTGTGTCAAGTCATCCCCTAATAGAAGGACACATGTCATCCGCGTGTGGCTATCGGAAAGTAGCTGTTGGTGCGCTCTCTTGTCCATTTCTGCAGTACATTTCCGAGGATGTTCATTCCCTCGAGTTCAACCAGAACAATTCTGCCCATCCTGTTCCCTTTGATTTCGCGGCTTTGCCGCCGTGCTCTTGCTCTGCCCGCCTCTCGATCATTTTGCCTTCGCCAACCACTCTCAGCTCACCGCTCTTTGCTTCGTCATCCTTTGCTCAGCACTTACTCTCCTTCACCTGCCTCACCATCACAATTATCTCTTGGTCTCCTGTCTACCTTGCAACTCTAGCGTCTCATCTCTCTTGAAGCTTTGCGCCTAATTTCGCAAGACTGCTCACACCTTTCTGCTTGCAGCACTTATTTGACCTGCCTCCGCAAAACAGTTGCTTCTACCTGCCTCTGCTCCTGCTGTTGTCACTCATTGCATTCTGCTGACACTCGCAACCACTTGCAACCACTTGCAACCACTCAGAACCACTCGCAACCACTCGCAACAACTCATAACCATTCTCAACCACTCGCAACCACTTGCGACCACTCACAACCACTCTCAACCACTCACAACTACTTGCAACCACTTGCAACCCCTCACAACCACTCGCAACCACTCGCAACCAGTCCCAAATACTCGCAACCACTCCCAGCCACTCGCAACCACTCGCTCCCATTGACAACCACTTGCAACCACTTGCAACCACTTGCAACCATTCGCAACCACTCGCAACCACTCGCAACCACTCGCAACCACTCGCAAACAGCTCACAATCACTCGCACCCACTCCCAACCACTCGCAACCACTCGCA